>PVIJ01003700.1:71135-130013 GCA_004024925.1 Scalopus aquaticus
TAGTTTGATGTAGTCCCAGCTGTTTATCTTTTCTTTTACTTCCTTTGCTATGGGGGAAGTGGTTTTAAAGATTTTGCTGAGATGTATGTCATGTAGAGTTTTGCCTATTTTTTCTTCTATAAACTTTATGGTTTGAGGTCTTATCTCCAGGTCTTTTATCCATTTTGAGTTGTTTTTTGTGCATGGTGTGAGGTAGTGGTCTAGCTTCATTTTTTTGCATGTAGCAGTCCAGTTATCCCAACACCATTTATTGAACAAACTAATCTTGTTCCATTGCATATTCTTTGCTCCTTTGTCGAAGATTAGTTGTCCATAAATATGTGGATTTATTTCTGGGTTTTCTATTCGATTCCATTGTTCAACATCACTTATAATCAGGGAAATGCAAATTAAAACCACAATGAGATACCACCTCACGCCAGTGAGAATGGCGCACATTAATAAAACAGGCAACAACAAATGTTGGCGAGAATGTGGAGAAAAAGGAACTCTCCTACACTGCTGGTGGGAATGCAAATTGATCCAACCACTATGGAAAGCTGTATGGCATTTCCTCAAACTGCTAGAAATGGAACTTCCATATGACCCAGCAATACCACTACTGGGACTATACCCAAAAGACACAAAAACACTAATCCGAAAGGATACATGCACCCACATGTTTATTGCAGCACTGTTTACAATAGCTAAGGTATGGAAACAACCCAAATGCCCAAAAATAGATAACTGGATCAAGAAGATGTGGTACATATACACAATGGAATACTATTCAGCATTCAAAAAAAGACAAACACATGCAATTCGCAGCAACATGGATGGACCTGAGGGGATCATGATCAGTGAAATAAGCCAGAAAGAAAGAGAAAATTATCGAATGGTTTCACTTATAACAGGAATATAGGGGAGCCAAATAAGAAATCGACATTCAGCAGGGAAGGGGGGGGAGGGCTGAAGAGGGGGGAAGAGGGGAGCACGGAGGACTATGGTGATGGCTCCACGGGTGAACAGGTGGTGGGTAACTTATGGGGAACACACAATAATGTAAAATATACGAATAACAAAAATAAATATTATATTTTTAAAAATGTGTATATACTTATCTATATGTATGTGTAAAAGATAATTTTATCAATAATAAGGAAATAAGGAAATAACTGTGGGAAAAAAGGCAAGGCAAATATATTGAATTTTACTTATTCAATTGTATCTAAATTATATCTCAAGTATCCTAATGTAGAAACAGAACAAGAACTTACTATTTTAGGAAATATCTTGTAGATAGTGTCAGTGAAGTCCATATCTAAATATGCCATGCCTCATGTTTTGATGATGTCCTAACAAAAGAGAATATGAACCACAAATTCAAGCCACTTATATAATTTTAAATGTTTCAGTTACCATGGGAAAGGACAGTAAAGAAAAGTAAATGAAATAATTGGTATCATGTATTTTATTTAGCCCAATATCTCCCAATATTATCATTTAAAAAAGCAATCAGTATAAAAAGTATTAATGAGAGTTTGCCTTCATTTCTTTTTGTACTAAGAATGAAAATTCAATGGGTATTCTATAGTGACAATACATCTCAGTTTTGGCTAACTTCATTTCAGACTGTGTGTGCAATAGCTTCATTGTCATTAGACAAGGCTTATCTAACTCCTTGAGTTTTCCCTTGCCTACTCCATTTTCAATGGAGGCATTGGTTATTTCATATTTTTTCCTCAATATTCTTCAAATGGGGAAAGTGGGAGGGACAAATATATTTAATTTTAATTATATTAAATTGTATATCAAGTGTTCCAATGTTATAAAAAAAGAACTTATTAAAATAAATTTTAAAATATATAAGCTCAACATGTTCATAGCTGACTTAAGAACATCGACTTTGGGTACCAGGAATGGATGCTAGAAATCGCTAATATATTTTCTTTGAAAAGA
This sequence comes from Scalopus aquaticus, assembly GCA_004024925.1. NCBI lineage: Eukaryota > Metazoa > Chordata > Mammalia > Eulipotyphla > Talpidae > Scalopus > Scalopus aquaticus. Next base: position 73,074 of record PVIJ01003700.1, read on the forward strand.
ATTGCACAAATGGCATTTCTTCAGTTTAGAAATTTAAAGAAAAAGCAAAGTTATAAATTTGGAAAGACAGCCATGGTTTGTGCCTTGTGAGATCTTTGGCTAGCACCAAGGGGTTGTTCTTTCTCTGAGAGCAGCTCCGCACAGTAATTTTGCCATATAACTGTTCACTATTTTCATTCCAATATCTACCACATTAAATCACGGATGATGATTTTTCTCTTTCTCTGTCAGAATTCAGTACTATGTTATGCATAATTCAGATTGTGTTATTACTAGACAGCTTTAAGAGGAAATAACTTTCTTTGCGATTCTTAGTTTCATTTTATTCTTAGGTTCTGATGAGTTTTGTACATTTGTTAATTAGCTATGACATGAAACCTTGCAGTGAAATCTGGAGAATGAAGAGAAATAGAATTACCTGATAATTTTATTTCTAATTTTTTACAAAATCATTTAAATATAGACTGGACTATGTTCAATTATTTTATTTTTGCTTTGGAGATGCACAAATGCTATGAAAAAATATATGGACTGGATAGTAGGTTCCATTAGATTGTGAGTTCTTCATTGTGAAATGGAAGCCATATCATCTCCGCTGCGGAACTCTTTGTAGTATTAAATAAAATATATACCTGATACATAACATTATGTGAATATTACAGCAGGCTCTTAGTAAAGATTAGCTAGCCTTGTCCCATTACCCAATTATGACTTATTTTTCTGATAAAAAAAAATCAAATTCTTTCTTCAGTCTGAAAAACAGCAAAGAAACATTTTTTTGTTCTGAAGGAAACTGATAAAAGGGAAAAAATAAACTTGATTTTTAAAAAATAATTCTTTAGGAACAAAATCCTGCTTCTATAATTTATGTAGGCGTATAAATGTTTAAGTGAATAGTACAAAATAACATGTATTTAGGTTCTTCAATCATGACTGATTACTTGAAGTAGTCAAAAATAAAAAATGAAAAAAAATTTAAATGAACATACTGTTCTTTGCCAACAGTTTAATGAAAAGATAAAAATCACAAAGGGATTGATAAAAACCATAGAAGAATTACCATCACAGACTTTGAGTTGTTAAAGTATATTTTTATCAAGGGAAGGACAGACCAGATTATTGTTTACATTTTTCTTATGAACAAGTCCATTTTATCAGTGCTTAGGATACTATTTTAAACTAGTTAAGATAAAATATCATCTGTCATTTAAATTGTTTAAATCCTTTCACCAGGACCTTAAATGCCCCAGTAGGACATCTTAACATAACTAAATGTTTTCTGTCTTTTAATTACTATGACTAATTTTTTACAGCTCAGCTACAAACCCTTGAAAATAATGAATATGGTGACACAATCTTAATTATAATGGTGCAAATAGCACCACTCTAATACAGTGTGAGACTCACATTGAAAAGGAATTTCCCTGGAATTGAAGCTCCTCTGATTGCTTTCCACATCACGTTTTAAACAAACACTGGTGCTTTAGCCATTACTTGGTTGCCTAGGATACACAGTTAATGTAGCCCTAAGATGCTGCTACCAGTTAGGCTTTGAGTCCATGCCTGGAAGTGCTGCACATAGCTATTTTTTAATAAATTAGAAAAATTTAGCATGAAGATTGTGGAAGGGGGTACATTCTGATTAATGAAATAGCCACTCCTATTTTTGTGTAATTACAATGATAGTTATTTTTAATTTGACTCGGTTATCTGTGAGAGTGACTAAAAGTGACTGTTTTTTTTAAATCCAAAATTGATTCAGTGACCTATTTCTAAGTCACATTCTCCAAGAAAATAATATATATAATACATATAATTATATATATTATATATATATATATTTGTTGTTGTTATAGAAGTACTGGAACATATAACTAGCTAAATCACAGGGAGTAATATCTATAAACTTCTTCATGATAGTGTTTTTAGCTTTTTCATTTTTCAGTGTCTTTTACTGTTAGATTTTTATTTAGTTGATGTAGTATACCATACCATATTTAATCTTCTTAAGATTTTGAAAGATTTATGTTATAAAAATGTTAATAATCTTAATAACTGCATTAATAAGATGATATCTATAACCTAGTAATTGATGAGAGTATGGAGGCTGAGCCACATAAATAGAACAAATTTCAACATTTTGTGTATAGATTACATCTCGCACATGAACAAGTTCTGCTTCAATTCATATAATAGTACATTTTTAATGTTGTTTTACGTCTAAGTGTGAGCTGGAACTAAGATACTCATTTTAAATCTTTGCAAAACTTTAGGTCACCTCACTATAAAAACCAGTGTTTGTCTTGCCTTATTTTTATGAAAAATTAAATTGTCTTCTTGGCTGATATGAATGCAGATCAAACAGGAATTGCTGTTGAGTGGGCAGATCCAGCGCTGTACCAGCAGGTGGTGCTTGAGTTATAAGTGCTTGTAGAATAAAGATTTTTTTTTTTTTTTTTTTTTTTTTAAATCTTGCAAAGCCTTCAGGAATGGTTGCTTTTGTTTTCATGTATTCTTGAGGGATCATTGTATTTGAGAGAGGAAATATTTAGGGCTTCTGAATTACCACTGGAATTGATATACTTAACTCCTATTTGTTCCCTTCCTCTTTTCTCTTATCAGTGTTTTCTGTTCTCCTATGACTTTCAGTAGATTTTCTTTCAGGATGAAATCTCTTCTCCAAAGTAAAGCACCTGGGTGATGGGAGTGGTAATACATGGCTGCTACAGTCAGGTGGACAGGGAAAGAGTCAGCCGTGTAGCCGTGTGTGCGCCACTCTCATCCTGGGGAGATTCAAGGAGGTTCCCAACTCCACTTGAAATATTGCTGTACATCTGAGGCTCCACTTTTTTAAGTTCTGTTTTCTGTGCCTGCTCTCTCACTTTGCCTGTGGTTGTTAGCATGCAGAGTTCATTATGACTGCACTTCCTTAAGTCCTCAAAATGCTTATGGCTGAAATGTAACAAAGTTATGTTTTTTGGCATTTTTCACAATAGTAGGGGTGATATTTATGTGTAAAATTCCTCCGAAAAGAGCTTCCCATTTTGCGATACTCAACAAGAAATCATTGCTTTTGAAAGATTGTTTTCAATTTAGATGTAATAATCGTGAGTGATTATAGAGCCTGAATACCGAGGATACTATACTGATAAATACCTGGCATCTCTTCTTTCCATAAGCATTTAAAGTATATATTATAGTTACATTTTATTTATTAAATATTAAATCTAAAAAAGCTCTGGATATCATTTCTAAGGAAATGATCATAGAGGAGTTTATTTTTGTATTAATCTTTTATTAAGATTATTAACTGACAAAGTTCCCTCTATCGGTTGCCCTTATTAATGAATATTTTGTTTGTTGCTTTGATAAATTTAAGGTCCTAGAATCGAATTTATTTGAACCATCAGTTTTCTGGTGCTTTAGTTTGGGATGATAACTGTGCTGCATTCCTGAAGTAATAGGCGTGATGGTACTGTCTCTGTCCATTGTGAATTAGATAGTAATTAAATTATGTGGATAGTTAACTTATTTTAATAAAGTCTGAATAAACTATGTTTTCACCTAAAAAAACATTATTTTTCTTATTTGCTCTAATAGTAATTTTCTCTGCCAGTATTAATATCTTCCACCAATTATTATAATGGTTTGTCCCTGAACTCTTATTGAGTAAGACCAATTGGCAGAGGAAAATGAATAAAATAAGGAGTCTTTCTTTAGACTGTGTACAGACTTTCTTCTCTATGATAACATATCATCATAACTTTTCCTGAAATTATTTTTCTTTTTTTCCTCTAAAAATTAAATTTGCAGCAGTAATTGTCAGTTACAACACAGACTATGCAAATAGGGTTCTGCTGGTTCTCTGATGAAGAGAATGAACTTTAGTTTGCCCATGTGAGCACCATTGGTTTGCACATTGTATTAATATTCCAGTTTCTAGGTTCTTGTGGTTATGAATGGACATAGACTCAAAATGTAAAAGTAATACATTCAAACTCTTACTGCTAGGTAAAATAATAACTGAAATATATAAAGTCTTAATCTTGGACCCAAGGAAAATATTTTGTTGCTTTTATACATGGGAGCTTATTTTCATGTCCTTCTCCCTGTGGATCTTGCATCTCAGAACTAGTGACAGATTTTTCTTTCCAGGTTCATCTTGGCCACTTGAATTTATTGCAGAATTAGAGACAAGGGATATAAAATACTAATGAAGCAATTCCATCGCACGTCCCAGTGTGCTGTAAATCAAAGGGTTAAGAAAAAGACCCCTCTTACTAGTCTATAAGAGTAAAATTCTTTTTTTAAAAAGATTTATTTATTTATGCATACAAGCAGGTCAGAGGTGTGGGGCGGTGAGAGGGTTCACCAGAGACAGTGGGGAGCAGAAAAGGCAGATCAACAGAAATACACTGCTGAGGGGAGCAACGGGCTAGGCAAGAGAGGTCTGACGTACCATGTGGGAGTCTCTCAGGCTGGGCATCGAACTTGTGCAGCAGCTGCCAACATCTCCACTGTGCTGCGCTTAACCCGTTGCGCCATCAGGGAGGCCCCAAGACTAAAATTCTTACTAGTTCATGAATTAACTTTGCATTCTTCTGCAGCTTAGAAAGCTTGTTGGCAGCTGGCTGCCTCCTTGCATACCGGACCAACTCCTCTGTCTCAAATATGCATAGAGATAAGTTTTGAGAGGAGCAGAGTCCCTATGGGGATGAAATTTGCTTTTGATATTTTTGTTATTCCTTTCTGACAGTAGGCTGTATAATAATTTTCTGCTCTAAGGTCTTGAAATAACATTAAAGATTGACAATTCAGTTAAGCTTGTCACTCTGAGGGCCAAAGTTGACTCATATTGCACAAGGGATTGGTGACGTCCACAAGATTTTTTAAAAATACCTTTTACATGCAAATATTATTTTTTTCCAATTACTGGTGGCATTTCAAAATGCTTTCCTGTGTTCTGTGTCATTCACACACCTTATCAAAAAACATACTTTATCTTTGTATATACATACTCTCCCTTGGGGTGATTTTGGTCTTTGGAGTAGCTCTTAGTAACTTCTTTCTCAGGCAGAGAACAGATAGATAGAAGCTCAGAAAAGTTGGAAAACTTCTCTTTTGGGGACACTAAAGGCATAGACTGAAGGAAGTAGCATTCTTGAGATAGAAATAGGATTACAGGATTTTGGGAACAGAGTAAAAATTAACTCAGCCTGATTCAGTTTTAAGCTGTATGAAAATGAGAATGCCTTCTAACTACCGATGATTCTTCTTGCCCTTTTTTTCTTTCCCCTGCCCTCTCATTCATGGAGGTGAAATTGCTCATGCAAAGCTATTCAAATTACATCGCTAACCTTGGAAAAGCATTAGATTCATTATGTGCATTTTGTATGTAATGGGCTGGGTAGTGTAATGTCCAGGGGACATGCATCCATAGGTAGTTATGTGGAGCCAGGGTCAAAGGAATGGAGGACAAATGCAAACACAAAAAAAATAAGAATACCATTATGAGATGTGATTCTGATGTCTCCCTCTTGTTTCTATTTCTTTTTTTTTAAAGATTTATTTAATTTTTGCACACAAGCTGGTGTGCAGGCCAGAGGTGTGGTGTGGTGAGAGGGTTCACCAGAGACAGAGTGGGGAGCAGAATAGGCAGATCGACTGATGTGCACTGCTGAGGGGAGCAGTGGGCGAGGCAGGATAGGTCTGCTGCACCTTGTGGGAATCTCCCCAGCTGGGCATCAAATTTGTGCTGAAGCCACTGACACTCCACAGCGCTGCGCTTAACCCATTGCACCACCTGGGAGACCCTCTTGTTTCTATTTATGAACAAATTTTTTTTTTGTCACTTCTCATGGGGTCTTCTCGTTTTTAGGAAGGAAACATAAGGAATTGGGGAGGATCAAATTTGAGAAAGGAGCCATTAGCGTAAAAAAAAATATGTATATGTGTGTTTTCATTTGGAGATTGTACCTATGAAATATTTAAGGATATTAGTTAACCATTTTTTAAGCTATAGAATAACTGTACGAACATAACTTAATTCACCTACAGCATAATTATGTGTTCATGGAAATACACCTGCATATGTTCCATGTGCAGGTACCCTAGTATTGACTAGAAATGGTCATTATTGATAAACACTAAAAGTTTTGTATAATGCTTCTATTTAATAATAAGCAGTGTTGGTGAAGACTGTTAATTTAAAAGCTGATCTTGAAACTTTATTGCCTAAGAGTAAATCAGAGATCCTAATCATGGCTTTATCACCTATTCTGATATGACTGCTAATTTATGCAAATAAATCACCTGGAATTTTTATAATTTTGATAGAGATTTGTTGAATCTTCAGATCAAGTTTGAGATTGTGGCCATTTTAAGAATATTAAGTATTCTGACACATGAACACAAGCTGGCTTTCCTTTTATTTATTTATTTTTAATTTCTTTCATTATTCTTTTCTAGTTTTCAGAGTCAAAGCTTAATTCTTTAGTTCAACTTATCTCTAAGTGTTTCTAATACATTTTATATGCTTATAAATGGAATTGATCATTTTCTGATTATTTGCTATTAGAGTAGAGAAAAGCAATTTATTTTTTTATATTGATCTTTGGACTGCAAAATTCCTGAACTCATTTATTAGTTCTAATTGTTTTTGAATTATTTCTTCAGGATTTTCCATAGCAATAAATATCATCTGCAAATAGATGTAGTTTTACTTCTTTTCTGATATGGTGTCTTTCACTTGTAACATATTGCCTAATCTCCATAATAAAGACCTCCTATGCAACATTGACTAGAAGCAGTAGTAGCAGGCAACCTTATCTTATTTCTGATGTAATCAGGAAAATATTGAATATTTCACCAATGAAGTAGTGATAATAGTTCTGTGTTTTACAAAATGCCCTATATCAGAAAAAAAGACATTCATTTCTATTTTGTAGTTTGTTGAATGTTTTGATCACTAAGAGGTATAGAGCATTTTTAAATAATTATTTTGCATATGTAGAAGCTAGTGTGTCATTTTCATTCTTTATTGGTGTGCTATAGTACATTAACTAAGTGTAATATCAGTTTCAAGTTCTTGAGATAAATTCCACTGGGTCATGGTAGAAAATTCTTTAATATGTGCCCCTGTATCATCTTACTAGCACTTTGTGGGAGTATCTACTTTACAATGCAACACATTTATAAATAACAGATCAAAAAACAGATGTAAATAGATGCATCCACTTTTGCCTCATTTTCAACATGTTTGAAATCAGCAGCAAAAAAGAGAAGATAGAAATTTAAAACATTTGATGTTTTTGCTACACTTGTACATTAGTAACATAGCCAAAGAAATACTTAAAATATCAAATCATGTCAATCTTAGTCATCAGAACTTTTGAATATGAATCTAGACATTCCAGAGAGTTTTTTCTGGCATCATTGTAAAGTACACACAGAAAATATTTTGACCTAATCATTCTAGATCTATTAATAATCCATCATCCATCTACCTATCAAACTAGCCATCCATCCATCCATCCATTGTCTATCATCTATCTGTCTATCTATCTATCTATCTATCTATCTATCTATCTATCTATCTATCTATCTAAATTCAGTCATCTATCAATTTATCCTTCTTTCATCTATTTACCTATTTCCCTACAAAATTAAAACATAGTGAGAAGTGCATTTTTCTAGGGGTCCAGTCGTTACTTCGTAGGCAATGTATAACCACTGAAATTTTCTTGTTATGCTCCAACAAATATTGTGAAGTCTGGTTAGGTAGACAGCACATGTATCTATAAAGATTTAACCCTCATGAAAGGCTACCTACTAAAGGTCCAGGCTTTGACAGCCAGCCCAGTAGATCTTTTGGGAAACAAAGGGAAACAATTGTTTATCTTGTCAATGGAAGGGGTTTGCTTATATTAATTCAAGATTTAATAGCAAGCTAAACCATAGGGAGCTGCTGTCATGATGAAAAACACCACTGGAGTCTGCCTGGAAAAGGTACTTCTGATGTAAAAGACCTCAGGGAGAGGTTTCTGGGGAATCCATAATTAAATGTCACATCATGGCAAGGGCAGAGAAAAAAAAAATGACTGTGCTTGGAAAATGGTAAAATATGAATGGCCCAAATATTTTTATACCTCATTTAAAAAAAACTGACTCTCTTCCTAGACTCTGAATTTCCAATCAACCAGTCTCACTAAATAAATAAATGGTTAACAAAAGAAAGGTAGCAAATGCACTTCAGCATTGTTTTACAAGATAATGCTGGTGGAAATCGCTGAATACTGGATGGAATTATTTCATTCTGGATTGATGGTCAGGAGAAAATTGAACAGAATGATGCAATAGTGATTTGCTTCCAAATTGGCTGTTTAAAATATATTGGGGATGAAATAGTGTAGCTGCTTTTCTGTGTTCCCTGATTTAGTTTGTTTCCTGAAGAAAGGAGAGAGAAAAACATGCTTTGGCTTTTAGTGGTATAGACTGATAAGAGAGTATTGTGATTTGAAGACAGTTCATTCTTCCAGATGGGTCCAGTTCACTATGAAGAACTCATAAAACATGAAGTAGTTAAATTAACACACCCTACTTCCCCTGGGGAGCCAAACAATTGAAATTACTGGGCATCAAATGAACTAGGTAGTTGCAACAAATTCAGTGAATTTCTACTGTAGTGGTTTAATCATAGAGTAGAGGTAATTGAAAAATTTTGACATCTCTGTTCTTTAGCTCTGGGTTCCCACTTTCTTCGTTCCCTTAGATGAGGTTAGCTGTTGAATAATGTACTATTGCATATTGACACAATAAAGGTACATTGAGGATAGTGCTATATGTAGAATGAAATACTGATAAAGTCAGAATCTGCCAACATAAAACTAGTGTCCTGGCCACATCTTTTCCCTACTCCCTTTCCAACCTGTTTTCAAAAAACAAACAACAACAACAAAACATGTGTGTGTGTTTGTATGTGTGTATATATATATATATCTGTATATATGTGTATATATATGTATATATATGTATGTATATATATATGTGTGTGTATATATATATATATATATATATATATATATATATATATATATATATATATATACCTATCTACAGATTGGAAGCAGAAAAAAAGGAGTTAGAGACACAGAGATGGAAAAATCTTAGGGACAAAAATAAAAAATAATCAGACAACACTGGTTATTTAGTTGCTTAAAAATTTAACAATATGGAAAACAAAAGTTATGATGTCAGGCAATGACTTTTTTTTTTAAGATGAATATGTACTTGTTCTCATAGCATAGCTGATAGGTGAGGAAATGCACATGTGTAATTCTTGGACAATGACAGATTTTGGAATTGAATGAGAAAAAGAAAGTATAAACTTCAAAAGTTATACACAAAGTAGAAAAGGTAAAAACTAAGGACCAACACTAACAAAAAAGAGCCAAATGAAAGCAAATGAGACGTGAAGTCAAGAAGTCAAAGTATCTTTTATGACACTTTCAAAGCCTAAGGGGGAAAAAAAACAGTTTAGACCTTACAGGACACACAAAATTAGTATCCAAGAATGAGTTAAGAGGTGTATGAAAAATTAACATACAGGTAAGCAGTTAATTATGAGAATAACTAAATATAGGCATGTTTGACTTGGTCAATATTTTATAAACTAATAGAGCCTAATTAAGGTAGTAACTAGTACATGCTTCTTACATCTTAAATATCATAAGGATCAATGCAGCAATTATCCATTTACTTGCTGTCTGTCATTAAATTGTTCTAACCATATTCTTGTGTTTAACATATATCTGATACTTAACAGACAATCAACAGCTATTTCTTGAGTTAATATATAAATACTGATGTGCCAACAGGTTGATATCTTTGAAGTAGTACAAATGGGCTTACTGGCATCTATTGAATAGTTTACTTGCAATGGTCTTTTATAAAGGCTTTCCAACTCATGATTATTCCAACAATAACCCCGAACCATCTAAGAAAGTCCAAGATACAAAGACTGAGAAAAATAACAGAGCTTCTATACATGAGAAAGTTACATCTGGTTCCGTAATACCACACTATCTATCGTACTTTATTGGGGAGGACAGCATTCTCTCTCTCTCTAGATCATTTGCTAATAAGCAAGCAGAACAAGTCTCAACTTTAGTTTTGCATTAGTCAAATCTTAACTTTCTAGATGAAATTTTATTAAAATTTCAGTTAAAACATTTTTTTTGTATCTAGGTAACAGTTCTTAAGTTGTTGTTGATACTTTGGAAGTATAGGATTCCCCCTTCAGGTATTACACTCACCACCAACTCACCCATATTCCACCACCATAGTTTACTGCAATCCTTTCCTTCTTTGTTCTCACCCTTCCTGAACCCTTTCCCGCTCTGGATACTTTAGTTCTATAATCAGCTTTCCTAGGCATCGATCTGAAATATTTAAAAATGCTAATTTGAAAGGAAAAATTGCACTCCCATGATTATTGCAGCACTATTTACAATAGCCAAACTATGGAAACAATCTAAGTGTCCAGAAACAGATGAGTTGGTTAAGAAGATGTGGTATATACACAATAGAATATTATTCAGTTATAAGATGAGCTTTTACCATTTGCAGCAACATGGATGGAGCTGGAAGTGGTAATGCTAAATGAAATAAGTCAGAAAAATAAGCAAATAATAAGATGGTGTCACTTATATGTGGATGTATAGAAACAAAACTAAGGTTTAGATATGGAAATCAAGAGTTTTTTAAACTTTGATTTGTTTTGTCCTCTCCCTTTTTTCAGAAACCCATTCTACTTCCTTTTCTCAAAGGATAACTATATTCTTCTTAGAATATGCAATATATTTATATTTCCTTTAAAGTATGTTGATTTTTAGTGAAATTAAAAACTCAAGTTATCATTAACAAGGACAAGAGGGAAGGATGGGAGGGGGTTAGTGAAACTGAGATGCTCTTTTATTATTAGGGCCAATGTCACTGTACTAGGTTAAGTTTATAATTTTCTTTTTTGTCCTAATTGATTAATTAACAGCACCTAAATAATGTTTTTCTTAATGAGATAGTGACTAAACATTTTTCAAGCTACATGCTATACATATACTACTACATATAACGTATTTTTTATTTTTTTATTTTTATTTTTTTAAGATTTATTTATGCATACAAGAACTGGGGTGTAGGCCAGAGGTATGGAGTGGTGAGAGGATTCACCAGAGACAGACTGGGGAGCAGAACAGGCAGATTGACTGAAATACACTGCTAAGGGGAGCAGAGGGCTAGACAGGAGAGGTCTGGTGGGCTATGTGGGTCAGCTCCCTGGCCAGGGATAAAATTCATGCTACAGTGGCTCTGGATAGCTTCATAGTAGTGAGACTTTACCCTTTGTGTCACAGGAATGCCCCATAACATACTTTTTATTTGCAAATATTTACAATTTTTTTTTAGGTAAGTAGTATATTCCCATTTTACAGATGAGAAAACCAAATGTCAGAAAGATGAAGACATTCCTGTAAGGACTCATAAGTGTTTATATCAGATATATAGCTATAAGCCCTTATATTTTGTCCCATAACACATTGACAATAAAAGATTCAAGATTTCCTTTTACATATGACATAGTGAGGCAATAAATTCCCCCTTGGAGTTCAGGCATACATTTCTCCTTTGCTTTTCATTTGTGTTAGATTCTTTCATAAGAGGGCAAAAGTTATCATTTTCTTCTCATCAAAAAGGGTTCTGGTTTCCTCATTTGAGGTGTAAGGAACCTGTTCCTAAAACTGGCATTTCCTGATGTAAGAAGAGTAGAAAATTTATTTAATTTTTTAAAATAAATTATTCTTCTAATTTTGAGGCTTGCTTGTATTATACTTATAACATTTGCATATATTTTATTTAAATATATCTTCCCAAACAATATAAAGTAAAAGATTGCCTGACAAGGGCCTCCCTGGTGGCGCAGTGGGTTAAGCGCAGCACTATGGAGTTGTCGGTGGCTGTGGCATGAGTTCGATGCCTGGCTGGGGAGATTTCCACTGGTGTGGCAGAGCTCTCGTGCCTCACCTGCTGCTCCCTTCAGCAGTGTATTTCAGTCAGTCTGCCTGTTCTGCTCCCCACTCTGTCTCTGGTGAACCCTCTCACTGCCCCATACCTCTGGCCTGCACCCCAGCTTATATGCAAAAATAAATCTTTAAAAGAAAAAAAAAAACTTTAAACAAAAAAAAAGATTGCCTGACAAAACTGTGTTTTAATAGCAGTAGTTTTGCTGGAGTGGATCAATGAAGATACTTGGGTTCCCACAATACCTTGTGTCTACTAAAATTTGTATAGAATGATTATTTTTTTAAAGATTTATTTATGCATACAGGAACTAGGGTGTAGGCCAGAGGTGTAGAGTGGTGAGAGGATTCACAAGAGACAGAGCAGGGAGCAGAACAGGTGAATCTACTGAAGTAAACTGCTGTGTGGAGCACGGGCAAGGCAGCAGAGGTCTGCTGAGCCATGTGGGAATCTCCCTGGCCAAGGATCGAACTTGTGCGACTGTGGCTGCGGATAGCTTCATAGGCTGAGACTTAACCCGTTGCGCCACCAGGGAGGCCCTAGAATGGTTATTGAGACATTTCTCTGGATGGAAGTTTCTCCTGTTGACCCTGTAAAGACTCTTAATAAAATCCCACTAAAGCGATATATGGCAACAGTTGCATTCTGCAGTCTAAATTTAATTTATTTTGATCATTAATATTTGATAACAGCTTTAATATTTAAATTCACACAAATATCTAATGAGGAGTAGTTCATGCATAGAATTTTTAGTATCTTATCCTAGAGTGCAATGTAAATTATGTTCTCTGTGACAATGATTTCATAGTGACTAAGTACTTACCAGCTCAAGGGACAAATACACCATTTACTCTATCATGTTATATTTCCTTATTTGAATAGCAGCTACTTACTATTCATATTACTTCATGTTGGTGCTTTGTACTATCTAATATATCATAACAAGTATTCACATTCTTGCCTCCTTCACACAGAACTCGAGAAAACAAGAAGGAACTTTTTTTTTTAATTTTAGAATCTCCACTACATTTTTTTTCAGCTTTGAACAATATTGCTAACATTCTGTTTTTTGTATATTAGGGGAAAATTTTTAATCCTGGCTGGGACTATAGGGATGAAATAGCAAGCAGCAAGCTACTGCTCTCTCATTGGACAGTTCAGTGGGGAGGAAAAGGAGTTGTTCAAGAGTCGACTGACCCTCTAGGCAGGTTCTCTGTCACTCCTTCAGGATTAACTCCTATGCAATTTCTTTGACTGCCTGTAGGATCCAATTTTCAGAGATAAACACTAAGATTCCATATATTGAAGTTAAATATTTAATATAGTAAAACCCACCAGAGAAAACAGTTGTCAATAATATCAGATTTCTGAATCCTGAAACATCTGTTATTGTGTTTTTTTTTTTTAATTTAAAATAAGCTCACTAAGAATTCAGATCAATTCTGTACCGTAAAGAGACGGTAAGATAGTGAGGGTTGATACATGACTTGGGGCCAAACTGATTAATGTTTATATCTGTAGTTATGGAGACAATGACCATTGACTTCATTTCAGAGTTTCAGTGGAATGTAAATAATAGGACTCACCTTGAAGGGTTACCATGAGAAATATATAACACATCAGGAAAATGGATGCTTCACATTAAGTATACAAAGAGTGGTTTGTTTACTTCTTTCTAGTTCTTCCCTTTCTTTTAAACAGAACATTATTCAATCCCCAGACAGTATGTTAGTTCAAAGGAGACAATGATAAGCAAAAGCAGATGTACCTTTGCTTACAAAGAGCATGCAATTGAGTGGGAAGGAAAATACAATAAGGAAACAATCACACAAATCGAGACACAATCTCACTGGAGCAGGTAATGCAGAAGAGAGGCACAGGTAAGATTAGGACATATTTTAGAAGAATTTCAGCCTGTCATGGAAGTCTGGGAAGACTTCTGTGGGTGACATGTGATCTGACATCTGAAAGGTAAGCAGTAATTAAGCACAGTGGATCATGAAAAGCCAGCATCACCATCATCGCCATTACTATTACTATTATAGAACATGAGTTAAGGGAAGTAAAATGTACCTCAAATTATTTAATTTATAAATTTTGTTGTACATCACATCCTTGACCTTTCTTCTATTTTTCCCTATGTAGGTTCTTGCCTTTAGTCTCTAGTGGAGACCACTGATTAGCCGTGGCACTAAAGAGACTATTGTTCATCTGATGGCTTCTTTATTGCTCTGTTGGGATGAGACTGATAGATCTCCATCCACTAGTGCACATGCCATCCAGACAATTAAAAATCTCTCTATACTTCAGCAGAGTCACATCAATCACTCGTTGTCCACATCACCAATTCCAGATGTTCCCAGCATCATTAACAGACCACCTGTCTTTCCTTTCACTAAGCTAAAACTGAGAGGTTTGGATCAGTGTTGTGCAGTCTGGTGGCTCTTTTCCAGCCAGGGTGACTGAGTCCTGAGTGTGTGCAGGCTATGCCAAATAAGCACAATGGCAAGTTCTACTCTTCATCTACTGTAAACTGTCTGTAGGATTTACAGATTTGGTTATTTAGCTCTTACCATGTTTTCTGTGCTCAGAGATGCCTTGTTTGTAACTAATATCCTTATTACAGTTTGAAGAAAGAAGGGAAAAGGAACAGATGACAGCTTTCTTTGCACCGAAAGAACATTCTTTTCCCTTTTATCTCCATGCACTCATCCAAATATGTTGCAACTGTAATTTTTTTAAAGTAGTAGATACTTGGAGATTCTACCTAATCCATACAAATTAGACTAATCGTTAGTAGTTGGCTTATTTAAGTAACTAAATTGAAAATTTTCTTACCAACATAAGTGTGTCTAAAGTTTTTTCAAAGGGAATAATTGTTGTATGTTTCATCAAACCCATACCTATTGTTTACATTGGAATTATGCCCCCTAGCTCACAAGGCAGATGTTTATGATGTTTATGGGAATCGCCAAGCATCAGGTTATATGTCTTTTTATGATGTGACATGGCTATTGGTGGCCTAGTTATCTACTGTGAGGAAACAGCTATTTCAGAAAAAAAAAAAAACAGTCAGATTTCAGTCTCTTTATTTACTTTTGACAAAGGCTTATTTGAATCATAGGCTATTAGTTTAAAGAGACTTCAGAGCAACTATAAATCAGACACATTTTTTTTCATAGATGAGGAAACAGATTTAGAGTATTGTAGTCCTTATCCAAGGGTGTGTAAGTGATTTGCAAGTGGGGCACTGGAGTGATTCAAAATTTACCCTACATTTGATAAATGCTTGCTTTAAAGTAGGTATTGTACTAGATAGTGGGCTATGGAGATAATTATATGAAATGACCCCCCTGGAAATTGATTTCTTACTTTCCTGAATCTCAACTAGGGGAGAGAATGGATGGTGTGTGTGTGTGTGTGTGTGTGTGTGTGTGTGTGTGTGTGTACATATACATTAACATTTTATATGATTAAGGCGACAGCATTAAAGTCTTCCTTCACTTCTAAACCTGGTCTTTTCTTTCCTAGCAATTTTGATTCATCTCCTAATATATTTCCTACCAGTCACTGAGCTCTTGCCTCACACCTTCACCCTACTTTTTAACTCTTAGAAGTTCTATGAGTTCTTATCTCTATTCTAGACAGTTCTGACTCATTTTCAAGGCTGAGTCTAAATGTCCTTCAGAAAAATTGTTCCTGACTATCCACTGTACATAAAATTTGATGCTATATGTTCTTATGGAACATTTAAATAGGTCTTTTATAGTCATAGATATAATAATGTAATTATTTGCTTAAAAGTCTATCTTTATCTCCAGATAATATTTAATCCCTATAATAGAGGAATAATGTCTGTTTGTTTAATATTTCATCCATAGCACATAGAACATAACTTGACGCAACTATTATTTGGTAAATGTCTCAATAAATGAAAGAAACTCTTAGAATGATTGACAAGACTCCATTCCATTCTAATCTTAAAGGTGTGTTTTCTCATAATCCCTTCTAAATATTTTAGAAGATATTTCTTCAAGTACTTGTTCATTTATTTGCACACATTTACTTGTTACCTGCTAAATAATACTGGGCATCCTAAAACAAATGGTGCACTTTTTATACCAACACAATTCATTGTTCATTTAGAAAATAGTCTTAGGATATATGCAGAAATTGGGGGGATAAAAAATAAAACATGGGGCCTCCCTGGTGTCACAACAGGTTAAGTCTCAGCTCTGTGAATCTATCTGCAGCCTCTCAGGGAGATTTCCACATGGCTCAGCAGACCTCTCCTGCCTTGCCCACTGCTCCCCTCAGCAGTGTACTTCAGTCAATCTGCCTGTTCCACTCACCACTCTGTCTCTGGTGAATCCTCACACAACCCCACACCTCTGACCTGCACCCCAGTTCTTATATGCATAAATAAATAAATCTTTTAAAAAAACCAGCATGTATTTAAGAGCCTAAACCCATACTGATAGTTGATAATATTGCTGATCTGGAAATCACTGCATTGTTTTATATTTGTTTAAGAATCAAGATGCTTAAAAGGGTACAAGTCACAGAAGGTAAGTGCAGAAGAGAGAAAACATTTTACCCCTTAGATTTACTTTTGCTGATATCTTTCCTGTTTTCACAAGCTTTATATTTAGTCACATGTGGAAAACATACGTTATAATGGAGGAGATAGTATCTACTATGTTCAAAACAATCTTTGACTCCTGGTGACAGCTTCTGGGAAGAAAATCCAAAAGTGGAATGGATATCTCCCATAGTTATCCTCCGACATATGAGAGAAGAAGCTGGTTCGATTTTTCTTCTCTGAAAAAACACTGACTGTTTTCATTTTCATTTTTAAATGAGAGAGAAT
The DNA here is from genome assembly GCA_004024925.1 of Scalopus aquaticus. Lineage (NCBI taxonomy): Eukaryota > Metazoa > Chordata > Mammalia > Eulipotyphla > Talpidae > Scalopus > Scalopus aquaticus. The sequence goes on from PVIJ01003700.1 coordinate 90,016, forward strand.
GAAAGAAGGGTGAATGTGAGGAATTAGTTTTATGGTGGACTATGTCTATCTAGTTTTACAACATTCGCATGTAATGTAAAAAAAAATCACTTTTCTCTATATGATCACCTATTAACTAATGAAAACAGCTGGATAATGGCTTTAAACTTTTTACTTTTCATCTAGTGTATTCATCTATGTAGACATTCACCTACCTAAAAATGTGACCATAATATCACTTGAAAACATATTTGAAAGAATTTGTAACTTAACATCAGATCTCTGATGTTGACATGAGATCTAAGAAGTAATTCTGATGATAACTTCAAATTCTTCAAAAACAGTTGTTAAAGACGTATTAATATGTAGATAAACTGCTATCATTTGCTACTAATAATATTGTCCAATGTTTGAATTACCTTTGATTTTTTTGACATGTTTTTGTATATTTTCTCATTGAACTTTCACCATAGTTCTTGGAGTGATTTAAAATTAGATGACATCAGAATTGCATCTTGATTGAGGTGACAAAAGTTAATAAACATTAAAGTAGGGTCTTAAATCTATGGTTTTAGATGTCAAGTCTTATCCTATGTGTATAATAAATTAAAATCATGTCCGTTAAACATGTAAATAGGATCATTTCATGAACTTAGAATATAAACTCTTAAGAAATTGTGCATTCAGATTCTGCTGTTGATAAGATTGTCCCTTGATAACATCAGTCTCTGAACTGTCTTTTTGGAAATACTATACTACAATAAAGGTTATTGACATAGAAAAAAATTATATATTTCTCTTAAAAAGCATGTTTTATTTATATTTTTATATATGTGTTGATGTATATATATGTGCACACTTATTTTATATATGCTCTTTATATAATAAAATGGACAGTATAAATCATATATGTGCTGTTAAGTTCACATTAACATCTGTATCTGCCAATTTTTGGAAATACTGCAAAAGTTACATTCACTTTAAATTGTGACACTCTGAGATTTTCTATCTTCCTGATAATTTGGTATGCCTCCAAGATTTAAATTTCTTTAAAGATTTATTTTCAAGATTTAAATTTAAATGTTTATTAACATTAAATTCTCATCTTTCAATGAAATAATTTTAAGTTAAATACTTTAAATTAATTTTTACTTGGATATGTGCACATACATGCATATATACTTACATACATGTAACATTTCTAGGATAATGTATGTTGTTTAGAGGCAGAAACATAATTCTTCCACTAAGATGAAGAGAAATGTGTGATGTAATTATCACTAACTGAAAATACTTTGGGAAACAAGGTGGAATATAAATAAGTGTATGGAGATGAAGAAAAATAAATACAGATTCATGCAAAGTAGAGGTGGCATTGGAAAAGTGTCAGTTTTTTTTGTTTATTTACATACTTCATTATTCTCTAGATTGCTGTAGCTCGGTATTTTACATTGTTGTCTGACAGAATGACATAGCCTCTGAACAATGATGAGTTTTACACTCAAAACTTTTCCCAACCTTTTTGTTCATTATCTGTGTGACTTTAGGAAGCTTTTTCCTTTTTTATAAAATAAGGATGATTGATCTTATGGAATGATGGAAGAGGTGAAATATTAAGTGCATATGTACATATGCAAGACACAGTATGATGATGCCCAGCTTAGTGTATGACCCGTGCCCAGTACTTATACTATATGAAAATGCTGTTTAAAACCAGAAAATTCTATTTAAAAGCAGGAAACAAACATTCATTAGAAATAACAAATAGAAGAATCTCTTTACAACATAAAATATTGATAGGACTTAAAAATACAAGGTTTATAACACCTCCTGATAATTTGGTGAATATGTCCATTTTGTCTAAATTTACCTAGAAATAAAGCTTGAGGTAGAAAATGTTTGTCTGGGTGATTATTAAGAGTGTGTTCATGCAAGAGACATCCTGAGGGAAGTAGATAAGGCAGGAAATAAGTCTAATAAGCAAATTTAGCAGTACTACCGCATTTCAGCTTAATTTCATAAGGATCTCTCAGGCAAAAATAACCCTATAGGACAGGTTCTCAACTTGAGGTTAGGGTATTACCTTTTATCCACCGTGTTTATCAATCATGGGGAGAGGGACATATCAGAGATGTAGTGTGTAATCTCCTGGGCAAGGTGACCTTTTCCAAAGAAAGGAGAAGCTGTGGCTATTAGCTGCCAAGAGTAATATCAACTGAGAAGAGTTCACTTGCCTAATGAAGGGGATGTGGACAAAGTCAGAATAGTTTCACAGCAGTATCTCATTATATTAAATTTGTGTCATATATTCCAGCCAAAGGAATAGACATATGGGGTAAAGTCTGGGAGAGTTCCAAAAGAGTAATGTCCATTATCCTCACAGATGAGTTGCCTACTGGCATTGATTTATGACAATATGGAAAGAACATTGCACCCACTGAGCTCACCTGAGCCTTTGATCGTCGTGCTTTTATTGAATCATAGTAATCTGGACATTGCTGATTTATTTCCAACAGAATTGAACTCAATCCCTAACCACCTCTTCTCCCTAAATATATGTGGTGGTATGTGTCTCAAAATAATATTGTTGTCATTTCAGTATGGACAACTGCTTGCTGTAAGTTGCATTTTTGGCACGAACTATCAGGTGTGGTCTATGGGGCCCTCCAGGAGTTATCTCCATAAGAAAAAAAATAGTGAGGATGGGAGGGGGTTTGTTGTAAATACAAAATCTAATAACCCAGTCAAAAATTGGCAGAAGCAGCAAATAGTGTTTCTCCAGAGACATACAGATGGCCAACCTGCACATGAAAGTGTTCATCATCACTTATCATCAAGGAAATACATCTCAAATCACAACTTTGAGAATGGTCTAAATCAAAAAGACCTGGAGCAGCATGTGCTGGTGAGGGTGGGAAGAAAAAGGAACCTTCATATACTGTTGGTTTTCACAAAAGCTAGTATAGCCCTTATGAAAAATAGTTTGGAGATTTCTCAAAATATTAAAAATAGACCTACCATACAATCCAGTAATTCTACTCCTAGTTATATTCCCAAGAATACCAAAACAATTTGAAAGAATATATGCTTTTTTACATTGATTACAGTGCTATTTACAATAACCAAGTTATGGAAACAAACTGAGTCCAACAACAGATGAGAGAATTAAGGGAAGATTAGATACACACACACACACACACACACACACACACACACACACACACAATGAAATGCTACCATAAAAAGAAAAGATGAAATCTTGCCATTTGTTGGATGGAACTAAAGGCTATTATTCTAAGTGAAAAAAAAATCAGAAGGAGAAAGATAAATATCAGGGTTTTTGATTCATGTGTGGGATATAAGGAAACAAAGTAAATAAATAGAAAAGACTAAATTAAAGAAAACCTTAGAAATTTGACTGCAAAATTGAGCCCCTTTCACAAGGGCCTGGGAGGGATGAAAGAAGGAGGAGCTGAAGAAGGGGCCCAGTGAAATTTGGTAGAGGAGTATGGGTATTTTGATGCTCAGCATGATGTGGTAACATGCATCTGAAGAATGGTGAACCTATATTTCTAACCACAATAATAAAAAAATCAAATTTTAATAAATAAAACACTGCTATTGCTCAGAAAATTCCAAGGCAATAGAGGGCCAAAGACCATCTTTCTCTTTAGGTGAGGCCATGCTCCTTACTATAAATATGCATCAATTTTATTCTTTAAAGCAGTTTGCATCTTATTATGATAAATGCATTCCTCTGATTTACTGGATCTTGACTTCTCAAATGGACTTCAAATTAGTCTATTATAAATTTGCCTGGAGCCCTGGATCTTCTTTAGTAAATGTTATTCTTTATGAATGCGATACAACCTCTAGAGTTGTTATCAAGAGTCAGAAAACAACGCCAAAGTTTCTATAAAGGAGAGTCTATAGCAATGCAGTTGGAAGAGTGGGAGATTTGTGTCTAAGTAACCTTTGAAAGCAACATTTGGAGATGAAACTAATTGTTTAACCAGATCACATGTTTATTTGAAAAAAGCTGGATTACAGAAGAGAGACAGAGATCACAAAATGATTACTTCTTGGTGCTGCTGTTGGGTTTTGAGAATTGAGAATCCAAGTTATTGTGATCCTTTGTTTGCAAAGCATAAGTCATCTTATTCATATAGCATGATTGAGTTGTTGTGAATAAAAATAAAAAAAGCAAATCTGGTCAAACGCATGCTTTTGTTTTTATAAGTGTGTTATCCTCTTTGTGCTTCATGCCATTATATACAGGTAAACATCAATAGAATGCCTGAATATCTCTACAGCTCTCTCTAAAGTTCTGGTATATGGATTATATCCTTCTGTCTGCATTCTCTGTGTTGACATCTACTTGGATCTGTGGTCATCTTTTCCTGGTCATACTTTTGTGCATGCTGTCTTTGCTTTTTTTCACTTTTCTTTTATTCACCTATATTCTTTCTGTTTGATTTATTTTCTCTAAGAAACAGAATATACTCTAGCAGAGCAAAAACAAACAAAAAAAAAAACAACACTTTTTTGTAGACTATATTTTATTTTATGCCCAATTTGCTCTAGTTAATCAAAGACTGTAAGGAAGAGAACCCTATCATCAAGTTAAATATATAGCTTGTCTTTGAAAAATGTCTGTTGACTTGCCTTTTTAAAAAAAATCTAAACATCTTTTTTGCTATCATTTAGAAAGCAAACTTGGCATGAATTCACAATGCAAAGTAAGAAGATGATTTATGACCTGCTAGATTTGCAAAGTCATTTTTCTTTATTTTCACATAGTTTAGTTCAAAGAGTATTGAACAGACTACTTTAAGAGTTCTGTCAGCCTTGGGTAGATTAGTTTGTCTTTCTAGGCCTCAGTTTCCTCATTTAGAAAATGAGAAGAGTATTCTAGCTGCATTATCTATAAGAATTTCTTCTTATTTTAATATTATAATTTTTATTTTGGGTTATGTGACTTGAGAATTTGACATGCTGAAAACCTTAATGAATGCAGACAAATAATTTGATTGTTAATCAAACCATAACTTTAACTAGAAAGACCTCACCCCAATCAAACTCATTTCCAGTTTTAAACTATCAGTGATCTTTATTCCACAAGTAAAATACCATTCCCTTAAGCAGTACCACTAGTCCAAAAATTAAATGACAGTAATCTATACATTTAAAACATTTCTTTCCAATAGAAGATTATTATAACCTATGAACATTTTATCACTTGATGCCTTGATGATTAGTACATAGTAACTAAAAGCAGAATAAAGTATTTCTAAAATATCTGATTTTCTGGTAATAATTATCTTTGTAACAGTATAATTTTATCTTTGGAAAATCTTCACAAATTATATTATCTGTACAGTAGAAATATTACTGGTAAATACTGTATACATTTTGTTTATTCAGGTTCAGTGCCCAAACTCAGTGAAACTTGAGAAAGTTTATTTAGTCTCCTGCCTTATTTTCCTTTACTGTAGTCAGAAATTTGCCCAGCTGGAACTGTGGAGACCTAGACTAATTTGAAGCTGTCATCATCAGTGGCACCTTCCAGAAGGTGGAAGCTAATCTGCCCTGATTTGCTCTATGCTGAAGCAAACTTCCTTATCCCTTGACCTTCTTCATATAAGTGCATTTATTCTCTCCTTTCACCCCTTGTAGGCTTGTTCATTATTTTGGACTTTCTCCAAAGCCTATTTCAACTTATGCAGACTTTATGACACTATTTTGCTCCATATTTAATGATATGTTATTGCCACAGCAATACTTTTTTCATGCCGTAGTCCCTACTCTTCCTCTGTTTGTTTTCCACTCAGGTAATAATTTTTCTGTTAACAGGGTGTCGCTGAAATGCTTTTCCTCTGCAAATTGGAGGAGATCAAACTAAGATGGAAGACTCATTTCCTTAACATGCTTAGTGTTGTTATATTTTGAACTTAACAAAACTTACTAAGCATTAGCTTACAGATTGAATGGAATTTGCCATTTTTTTAAGAACTAGATCACAGTATGGTACAAGTAGTAGTAGTACAAAATGCATTTCTGTGCCTGAAAGGAATGCACACTAATTATTGTTTATAATACAGAAGTAGTGGTTAGCAGACATTTCTTTGATAGAAGGGCAGATAAGTCAATTTCCCTGCAGTTAATTCTTTAGATGGTACATGATCCTTTTATGCAAATGTTGGTCTTCCTGCAGTTTATATTGAGGTCTAAATTCCAACAGAGTTATGATGTGTGGAATAAAATTCAAAGCCAAAAAAGTTCTTTCCAATGTACTTGACCCTGGGATCATTAGAGTATTTCAGCACAACTCACTGCCTGGGAAAGAACAGTGCTGTAGAAGAGCTGCTTTAACTATGGCAGTTGGGGCAAAAATCACATTAAGCATAATAATTCCAGAAGAACACATTTAAAGAACAATTGGAAGTTGTTCAACCATGTGACAAATGTGTTCCTTGAAATTTTGGTTACCAGCTACAGAAGTATAGCTTTAAATTTTAATTTCTGGATAACAAAAGTAGGGGCATACCTGTTCTAGGATTATATAAGCTATAATAATTAAGTGCAAGGACAGATCATTTGCTTTTCTACTGAGGAAATAACTGACATGATCCAATTTTAATGATCTAAATATTTTGCATTTCCACTTGTTGCTTGTCAAGTAAAATCATTAAAATATACAGTATGTTTTTGATTGATTACACTGGTCAACAAATTTTTACAAAAGTCATGTTACTGAAATAAAATTAGTCATTTCCTATCAATTTGTCTGTGCTCAACATGGATATGACAGTAAAATTCTAATTTTGGCTCTAGTTGTTTTTGTAATCTGTAATAAATTGATGTTTATATCACAAAATGCATATCAATATAATAGGCCTACGGTTAATACTTGTAAAAAATCAAGTCATAGACTACGCTTAGATTTCTTCACTTGTATGTTTTACAGCTGTTCAGGAATAGAATAGATGGAAGATGGTTTCCATTATGCAAAAGCACAGCCTTAAGACTCATTTCCAAAGAGTCTAAAGATAGTCTATATTCTTGTGGGTCATGAGTGATTTCTAAGGCATTCATGAGGCCCTCAATATCAGAACAAAATACCAGAGTACTTTCCTTTCTGAAGAAAGGCTCCAACTGCTGATGGCACTTTCGCTAGAAAGTAATTGTGACATCTTCTAGAAGATTCCATTGTTGGAGTCTTGATCCTAGCAATTCTGCCTTGTTCTTGGATAAGTCCAAATCATGAGCCAGGTCATTTAGTCCTTCCTGTGTTAGTCTCTGTGGGGTTGATGATGCACCACAGTGAAAATCTGGATCACCACATGCTGATGGAACAGGAGAAGAACAGGTCAGATCACCCTTGTCCTCATCAGATGAATCAAGAAAATATTCTGCTGGAAGTTCTGGAATAGGAAGTCCCTCACCATGTAGAACTGGTCTCAATGCAGACAGTGTGTTTGGGTAGACTATTCTCAACTTCTTTTACTTCTTTATTCCACCGGAAAGAGGAGGACCCAAGCAGAAGTAACAGTCTTTTATGTGGTTGCTTGGCTCTCTCCACACTATGGGGACTGGAAATGGCATTGATGGTCTTTTCCCATTTAACCACTGTAAAAGCTATGTTGTACATGTATCACAGCATATATGCGGGGCCCAGGGCTTGTCTTGGTCATCAACCTTGCATCCAATGTAAAAATACTAAGCCTTCTTCACTTGAGAAGTGATACTTTTCTTCTGGTTGGCACATGTCACTTCCCCACATATAGAGCAGAAATTGTCCATGCTATGAATGCACTTTTGAGGCATTACTGTTCTGTATTGTGCCTAAATGGATAAAATAATAATAATAACATTTCTATGGAATAGTAGCTTAAACTGTTTCGCACAAAGTCTGAAATATTTTCAGTGTTCAACCTTTCCGACAAGGCTTTATAAAGTGCACTGCTGATGTCAGCTTACTTCAGCAGCCGCCTGGCAGTAGTATTGCATTGCATCAGAAAATTATGCAGTCAACTCTGGATGATGTGCATGATGGTATTATGCAATGCAATGCAACATTACATCATTCTAGGCTGATTTAGGATGTTGTTGCAGTCCTACTGGATAAACTGACACAGTGAAACATATAAAATTTATTATATGAATATATATAAAATGAATTATATGAAATATCTTCAAAATGAGAGCTAATAAAAAATTTTCAGGGTTATATTCATGTTCAGCACACCAAGATACTACAGATTAGGTCCTTTTAAAGTCAACGATCTCACTGTTGACCATTGCTATCTAGTATATACAATAGAAACATCATCATCATGATTAATTGATTAATGTTAGCATTTATTAATTTTCTAGTTCTTAAAATTAGCTTTACTTCAATCATTCTTTATTTGCTATGTTTTTATCAAAGTAGAAACATGTAGAAATAGTTATCGTGTTCCTATATGTAGATATGTTGCATACATTTATTCTATTAATGTCAGACAGAATTACAATAATGTAAAACAGAATTTCACTAAGTTGCCTCTCTGAGTGAGGGTTTGATGTTTACCAATGGACACACATACAAGGAACTCTCTGCAAATGTATCCACACTCTAAGCCAATTAACAAATTTGTCATGTATCAATACAAGAAAAGAAGAGCATATCCTTAACAGAGAAAATAGAAGTAGTCATTGAAGTGAGAATGTTGAAGGACATTTGGGAATAAAATATAATAGTAGAAACTGAGTACTATCTAATGTGAGTTCCATGACCATTCTTCAAATTAAGTTTACTTCCCCTATTTTAAAGATAAGAAATTGAGGATTAAGGGGCTAAGTAATTTGAATTGGCACATCTAGTAAATCAGGAGTAATTACGTATATCTGCTTCTGACTCCAAGTCCTATAGTGTTAAAGCATTTTGTCTGTCTCAGTGTGAATGGTGTGGCACAAGTAGAGAAAAGGTTTTTAGTAAAAGAGGCAGAATCACAATTTTTAAATTAAATTTATTTCTACATCATTGTTAATTTTTGTACAGTATTTGATTTCTCCCCTCAGCTTAGTCCCTGGAGTTCTTCTACCATCATAGTTCCCCAGGGTCCATCACCATAGTCCCTTGAAAATCACAAATTTTTACTAGTCTGATAAAACACCTTTTGGATAATATATATAGTATTTATATTTTCTGATCCTCAGATTCTCATTAATTAATGTAAGTTATTTTCAGGGTTAAGATGAGGCCAAGTATTTCTCCTGCCAGTCTTCTGAGAAGCAAATATTTTCCAGTGTCCTAAAATATGGATTTATATTCTTAATTTATTTTAGCATGGTTTTTAATATGTAGACCATTGGCTTCTTGAACTTAGAATGGAAAAACATTCTTTTTGACCTTAACCCCAAATTAGTCATATACTTCCACAGGGATACCCTGTATCTTGTCATAAGCAAAATCCCCTTCCCAATATCTCTTTTAAGCTTTCCACTCTCAAGCCACCAAGTACTTTATTTTCCACCTTACCCTAAATGCTCCAGATTTTGCATATTCTTCAGTCCTCCTCAGCAATGCAGTTGTTGATCGAACTGACTGTTCCTTGTTTCTTAACCCATTAATATCTTCTGCCTTCTGTTTAGACAGCTGACAGTCTATCTTTGATCTCTTAACTATAACTACAACTCTCTCTTCTTAGACCTTGATTGTCTGTTTCTCCTCCCTTGCTGCAAGAAAAACCACACAACATTGGGTGGCCCAACAGTCTACATATACTGCTGAAAGTATGTGACCCATGTCAGTAAAAGCAAAATGTCATTTGAAATTTAAATTCTCATTTTGTTACTCAGCTTTTAATCTAATCTTAATCCATCTGTTCTCAAAGCTTTTCTTCTATGGGTAATATGCCACACACAGTACATTGTAGCCTACAAGAGAAAGTCCAAGCTGCTTGGACAGTCATAGTTTCCCATAATTAAGTTCTAAATGAATCTTTCCACAATTATTTTCCTGTGCTCCGTATAATATATTTTATACCATAGCTAGAGATTAATTTTATAACATAAAAAAATGTTCCCTATATTTATAATGATTCAAGTTCAGATAAATTTTTCCATTACAATGTAAATATAGACAGTTATACCAGTTATATATAGCTAAACAAGCGAAGAAAGACTGTGTTGTTTCTGATATCAGCTATCAATTTTCCTTCTAAAAGAAATGATGATAATCTCTAATCAGCATGGCTAAGGGATTAGTTCTGATAGAACTGTGGATCCTCTTTTGTGGCTTCATTTCAAGAGCCCCATTGGTGCAGTAATGTCTTCTAGCTACAATACCTTTACTGATTGTTTCTTTGCTTTGCACCTATGCACTTGGAGGATGTTCAGCCAATAAATATCATGTTATCATTGTATTATTTATCTTTTACCTTCCATAATTCTCGCCTTCCTACCACCTGCTTTTACATACATATAACATTTGATTTTAACTTGATGCTATGCATTCTTCCATATTCTTTCAATTCATATAATCTCAAATACATGCACTTTTTAAGTCATTGCTTTACCAAATAGGAATATTTCATCTATATCTCTCCACATCTTTCTTGATTTTTTCACCTAACAGCTCATTCCAGAAATCTCTCTTATATCAGTGTCTGGCTATTTAAATAATTAAAAAAAATAATGTTACAATATTTCTCAGCAGAGATTAATTGAAATTTATTCAAATTTTTCCTTATTGGTAATCATTTATGTTTTATCTCTTAGTTTTGCCACCAACATGGTACTTACATGGCCATTCTTATCTGTAGTACTGGTGTTATTTCTCTGGGAGTGGAACCACTGGGGATGACCCATACCAGTTTTAATTTGAACATTTTTTTTTAAAGATTTATTTATTTATGCATACAAACGGGGTACAGGCCAGAGGCGCAGGGCGGCGAGAGGGATCACCAGAGACAGAGTGGGAAGCAGAATAGGAAGGTCATCAGAAATACACTGCTGAGGGGAGCAGCGGGCGAGGCAGGAGAGGTCTGCAGCGCCATGTGGGTATCTCCCTGGCCGGGCGTCGAACTCGCGTTTCTCCTGCCAGCAGCTCCATAGTGCAGCATTTAACCGCTGTGCCACCAGGGAGGCCCAATTTGAACATTTTAACATCACTTTCTGAAAAAATTGTGGGCGTTGACATTGCTCTAAGCAATGTACGAAAGTACCTAATTACATGGGGGGATGTTTAGGCATTAGGTTACACACTTTTGACCATATGGCATCCACTAGGGAACTTAGTCCTGTCTCAGGATTACTTTCATTTGCATTTATCTCATACCTCGGAGGTTCATCATACTTCCATATACCTATTGGTCATTTTGATTTACTTTGTAAATTGTCTATTCTTAATCTTTGGTTCATTTTTTTTCTACTAAAATATCAGCATTTTTGCTACCAGGTTTTAAAGCTTTCAGTATACTAAATGTAAATACCCACTCTATTGTTTGCATTACAAATATTTGTTCCTCAACCTACTGTTGTTTTAGATGTTTTCCTATATAAAAATTTGAAATGTTAATATAGTAAATATGTTGATCTTTTGTTTCAAAGCTTCTAGGCTTCCTGTTTTGTTTTTAATGAACTCCCAAGTATCTGAGCTGTATATATAATCTCCTAAATTGTCTTCTAAGATTTTTATTATTTTATAATTGCATCTTTAATCAACAGAAATAGGATGAGACAGGGATCCAATGTATTTTCTCCTAATGGATTGTCAGTTGTAATATCCATTTACTAAATTAGACCATCTTTTTCAAATGAATTGAAATACCTCCTTAGTGATCCATTATATTCCACAATATACTGTGATCTACTTCTGAGCCACGTGTGCATCTCTTCCAGTGGCTTTAAAATTTTATATTCATATAAAATCTTTCCTCCCACTAGTTGGAAGTTCTGTACTCTTGCTCTGGGATCTTGTTACATTTTACTTTTACTTCTCTTTAGGCAATTACTACTTACTTCTCACTTCAAATTACAATTGCTTTTATACATGCTTCTCCTTTCATTGTATAACCTTGAAAAGAAAATCCATTTTTTAATTTATTTTTATACCCTCCACAGCTTTCTGAAAAATGTAGAAACTTCTAACATAGTTATTAAGTGAATATTCTAACAAATAAACATAAATTGTTAAAGCTGCACTAGTTTCATACAAATTTAGAAACCTAAAGTGATGGTGATTCTAATCAAGATGTGGCAGGTTTTGTTTGTTTATTTAATTTTAGAAGTTCTTGCTACAATAAAGAGTGTTAAACCAAGAAATTTTATTTATGCAATCTCTGTGTTTTATTCTTTGGTACATAAATCCAGACTAACCCTTCATGCATAGTTCATTGAACTATATGAATCTTTAGTAGGTAGTTCAGTTTAATTTAGTTTTTCCTAGTAGTGTTCTGTTTATAAAAGTCACAATTGATATATATATATATATAGATATATAGATATATAGATATATAGATATAGATATAGATATATAGATCTGTAAGATCCAGAACACTTTGATAATATTAAACCAAACAAGAAAAAAAGCATACAAAATTTAGTATATAGGCAATTTTTCCCCTTAATCACCACTTTTGAGATGCCCACTTCGCTCTAATACAATAATGACTCGCAATCACAACAGCTAAACTTTCTAACTCATTAATGTGTTGGCAATACACAAATCATGACATTTCAAGTAGGCAGAGTAGGGCAATTAACAGATGTTTACCTGGAGCTAACTAAAATCATACAGCTTTAACTCTAGACCTATAATAATTTGTAGCAGAATTGTTTGTGGTTGCCTCTGGTTAAAATAAAATAAGAAATTCTGCTTCACTTCCAGCCATTTTGTGCAGTATACTGAGAAATGTTGAAAGCTGACTCAGTCTTGTCCTTTCTGCCAGAATGCTTTCTCTCTTTATATTCAGATTATTAACTAGATATGAAACTAGTGTGCATAATTTTTAATACTTAAATTACCATGTAGTAACAAAACTGAGGTGCTATAATTGAGTTAAAAAACAATCAAATTTGTTTTTTTCTGCACAGTGCTCAAAGCCCACTAGTGTGACCCACTTTTTTTTTCTTTTCTGTTGACAAAGAGAGAAGTTGTCTTACTAGAGGTTTACAAAGGTTCCATACCAGGAGGAAGTGTTAGTCAAGTAAGTAGTACTTGACCAACTTAGTAGTGCTGACAGATAAACGGAATAAATAGGTAAGATGTGTGGGAGCCAGTGTCAGCAATCAAATTGTCAAAAAATCACTGTTGTGCTGAGAAAAAAAAAAAATTATTTATTTATTTATTTTTTTAATTTATACATACAAGCTGGGGTACAGGCCAGAGGCGTGGGGCAGCGAGAGGGTTCTCCAGAGACAGAGTGGGTAGCAGAACAGGCAGATCAGAAATACACTGCTGAGGGGAGCAGCGGGCCAGGCAGGAGAGGTCTGCCGCGCCATGTGGGATTCTCCCAGGCTGGGCGTCGAACTCGCATCGCTGCTGCCGACAGCTCCACAGTGCAGCGCTCAACCGCTGCGCCACCGGGGAGGCCCTGTGCTTAGAAAAATTTGAGGGGTTCTGACAAGGCTGGTTGATTGGCAAGGTTGACGGAATATTGCTCCCTATTGAATATGATTGTTTTGTTCATTTTGGGCAACTACCTTTGAGATTTCTTAGTAAGTAGATAAAAATATTTCTAAGATCAGGGAGCCTTTCATTATGTTTGAATAGACTTCTTATTCTTTTTTTTTTAAGATTTATTTATTTATGCACATAAGCTGGGGTACAGACCAGAGGTGTGGGGCGGCGAGAGTGTTCATCAGAGACAAGAGTGGGGAGCAGAACAGGGAGATCGACAGAAATACACTGCTGAAGGGAGCAGCGGGCGGGGCAGGACAGGTCTGCTGTGCCAAGTGGGACTCTCCCTGGCTGGGCATTGAACTGGCATTGCCGCTGCTGACAGCTCCGCAGCGTAGCACCCAACCCTGCACCACCGGGAGGCCCTGAATAGACTTCTTATTTAATTACTTTCATTTCCTACTGAAATACTTCTTCTATCTTAGCAACTCTAAATTAGTTAAATGAGCAAATTAGTTAAGTGGTCACCATTTTACACACTGGCTGATCTTTTTGTCCCTGTTACTGTTTTTCTGACTTAACGTTTTCAACAGATTGATAAAGGTGATTTTTTTTTTTTTCCTGGTAACACATCAATAACAGAAGGCCAAGGTAATGCAAGTGAACGAAAAATCATTAGGCTAATATCAAAGTCTTTGATTAAATTTTGGGAATAGAGTAATAGAAACATCCAGTCCTCAAATTAAATGCAAAGAAATACTCCAAGAAGCAGTTGGAGGGTTGGAGAAGATTAAGTAGCAACAATCTTATGGACTGCCAGTTCTTTTAGTACTGTTCAGTAGTATTGAGCATTATTCTGATTCACTTGATTATTTTTCCTATTTCTCCAGGACAAGAGATAGCCAATGGTAATGTGGCTGGTCCTAAGCTCAGAGAAGTGACTCCCTTAACTAGAGGGGAAATAGCAGAAGAGCAATATTGAAGTAGATTCCAGAGAATCACATTTTCTGAGAAGCAAACATTCTGGGTCTAACTTGCCTTCCCTGAGAATGAAGCACAATTTCTTTTTTTAATAAAAAGAAAAGCATTTTACTGTAACAGTGGGTTGCTAAACATGTGATCTAACATAAAAATAATATTATAAACCAATATGTGTATCTTTCAAAAATGATGGTACCTAAAAAGAAGTGAACAACATAGAATTTGAGTGAGTAAAATCTTAATGAGATAAAATATAACTATTTAAAATATGCAAATGATGTGATCTTTTTCTACATTTACTATGTCTTAATGGTAGGGGAAATAATGCACTTCCAATTGATACTAAAAAGAAGCTGTTTTATTATGTTTACTACACAATGAGTCTGCCTAAGGCGTTCTCAAGTTATGTTATACATTATTAACTGTTATAAACCATTGCTCTGAATAGTACCCAAGTGGCCTGAAAGTTAATGTATCTCTTTAAGTGCTTAACTCAATACAAGAGAGTAACTTATTGAAAATTGACTTGTTATTCATTGACTCTGATTCTGCCAACATTTGTATAAAGTTTGGGGTAAGGGTGGAGCATGTCAGAAAACATTGTAGGAAGAAGAGGGGAAAGGGTTAAACTCATTGAAACAGAAAATTAAAATACTGATTTTATGGTACCCTAAGGTATACATTCCAATAATACTGCAGAGTTCACCAACAGTAAGAGAAGATGTCTCTGGCATCACACACACACACACACACACACACACACACACACACACACACACCCTTACCTTTGACACTTCGACAGGCAAGATGCGTGTGGTTTCGTGATCCTCCACAATCTGCTGCCTTTTCCCTGCTACAAATGCTAGTAGGTAAATGATCAGAGAAATTGATACAATTACTTTCTTCTTTTTCTTCCCTCAATCTTCTAAATTAACTTGGTTAGAAATGTGACTATATCTCATATACTGCTAAGGATAGAGCTAATTAAATGTTGGTTATTTAATGAATGTAATCAAAGTAGATGATGTAAGTTAAGTCCCTCCTTTTTCTTTTATTCTGTCACTAATGTTCAAATATAAACATTTCCTTGCTTGAATTTGTTTCCTTATTCAAAAGATATTTATTTACTATGTGTCAGATAATATGCAAGGGACTAGGGAAAGAAAGGTATATGCCCAAATCCTTTTGAAAAAATTGAAAAATGAGAAATTTAGCATATGTTTATTTCTTGATTTTGGATTGATAGGGCATTTATGATCTTTTTAACTTAATTTATTCTATTTCTCATTCTTTATGAACCTACCTTAGGTTTTCATAGACCCATGAATCATTTTTTGAAACTACTATGGAGTTTCTCATTTCATTTGCATACATGGTATAGCTAACAGTTTGAGATTAGATAACAGGGACTAGAACTGTCTTATGCCTTCAACTCTGTTGTTTTAATCTTTTTCCTGTGGCCTCTACTGTCTTGTATCCTAAACATATAAGAACAAGAATACATATGAGTGAGGGAAAAAATGAAGCAGGGATACAAAAATTGAAAGGAAGAGGGATGGAAAGGAGAAAAGAAGGTCATGAAATAGGAAGACCAGACATACAGTACCAGACATTCAGTGTGGAAATGGAATCAATTATGTTAAAGACAGAAGCAAGCAAGCTATCACTATTTCCATTGTATTCAGGCATTTACAGTGTCCAAAAATCTAAAAAAAAAAAAAGTCTTAGAGAGTCCATTTAAGGAATTATAAACACTACCCACCTATTGTTTTTAAATCTTCTTTGGGGGTATGACCATTCTTTGACATTGCCTATGAAAGTTTTGTATACTTACAAGTGAGTTTAAAAAAGATAACACAAACAAGCAGCAACAAAAAAACCCTCCACAGTATAGTTCAATAGAGACAGGTATTAAAAAAATGGATTAAAAGTGGGATATCCTGGTCATCAAGAAAACTAACATGATTCTAAGTTACATTATAGAAGTACAATGTATAGAAAGAGGTGATGATTACCCTCTGTCTGATCAGACTTACCTTAGGTTTTACATTCACCACAGAGGGATACAGAAAGACTGTACTCTGCTTAAAGGGAGTGACCAAATCCTTGGGATTTGGGTGTTGATGAAGCAGTGGGGGCAAAATAAGTGCCTTCACTTTTCGGGAGGGTTGCCAGATGAAAGTGCTATGTTTGATCCTTTGGCCCCAGTGGTTTAACAAGAAGACAAAAAAAATGAATTATAGATCACTTTCAGATAATGTTCTCACAGGTGTCATTAATAGATTCAACTGTGCCAAATTAACATGAATCACAATAAACATAATCTGAATAACCACTTAGTAAAAATGTTGTTGAAAGGATTTAGTCATTGGAGAAGTAGTTGAATGAAAATATTTGTGGTTTGTTTTATTCTAAAGCACACTTTGTTGATTAGGAATAAAAGCCAAACATATAGAGTTCTCTGGCCTACCCACAGGTATCTTAATACAACTTTGTATGGATAAATGATTTTTATTAGTTTATGTCAATCAACCCATCAGGTATCTTTTTAAAGGTATCTATTTATTTATGCATATAAGAGCTGGGGTATAGGCCAGAGCTGTGGCGGGGGGGAGGAGGGATGAGAGGATTCACCAGAGACAGAGTGGGGAGCAGAACAGGCAGATTGACTGAAATACACTGCTGAGGGGAGCAGCAGGTGAGACAGGAGAGTGCTGCTGCGCCGTGTGGGTCAGCCCCCAGGCCAGGGATCGAACTTACACTGCAGTGGCTGTGGATAGCTTCATAGTGCCAAGACTTAACTCCTTGCTCCACTAGGGAGGCCTATTTGTACTGTTTTTATACCACTGCATAATGCCACCTTGAAGATGGATAAGTGAGGGCATGTGCCAGAAATTGAACATATGGATCTGTGTGCCCACATACATTTGTATAGGAGAGGTTGTTTATTCAAAGATAGACTTCCTTCTGGTGCATGCATATTTGAAAAGAAAAAAAAATAAGAAGTCCTAAGTAATAGAGAAACTCTAATTTAGTAAAGAAAGATATGCAGAATAATGTGTTGTCAGAATGTCAAACAATGTGAAGGGAAAGTTCCATTGTTTTGATAATAAATGTAATTGACCAGATAGGCAAGAGCTGTTTCTGGATTATCAGCTAAACAGATTGAGAGAAGCAAGTTATACTCTTTCTGGAGAAATGGTAAAACAGCATGAAAAAAAGTAAAAAGAAAATTTACCAGTATGACCAGAAGGAAAAAAAGGGTGTGGAATTGGAATTGTTTCCTCTATAATCTTGTGCATTCTCTAGGACTCAAGAATCAGCAAGCTTCTTCACAGGAATGGCATCCTTCCCTAGAAAGTTTTGTGTGCTCTTTTCAAACCATATATTCCATCAATCCTGTCTATATCTGTAAGTTTGTCCACTTTCCTTCAATTCCTGGGGATTTGGCATGACTAATGACACTTAAACTCATATTATGTAGTAAAAACTCCAAGAAAAGTTGTTTTGAACACTTAATTACCTGCTTCAAAGAGAAAGGAAAAATGGAATGATTTCCATTTCTTCATAACACTTCTTATTCTAATATACACTTAATTGATTAGAGAATCTCTTCCATAATCTTCATGCTCCCTTCCATCCTGTGGAGGTAGATAATGCTCAGGATTTAAATGACATAATAATATTTGGAGGAGGAGAAAATCTGATGCATTTTAAATCATTAAATACATACATATTATATTGTAAGTTACATCATGATGTTACATACATTATGTGCATATATACATTATATTCAAACATGTACAGACACCAAAAGTTTCTTCATTATATTTTGTTTTTCTCTTTCCACATATTTTTTTTCTCATTCACCTGATTTTCCTTCCATTCTTCTCCTTTATTAAAAGTGGCAATATTATAGTTTTTACTAGTAGCAGTAGCAATGATAGGATCACCCACTTACAAAATAATGACAGTTGTGTGTTTGTCATTTTTTTTACATACATTTTATATAAACTTAAAAGTAGCATTACATTGTTATTATTTCTCTATTAGGGTGAAAACAGAGGAAAAAGAGAATAGCCACACAGTACCATGGGTTCCCTAAATTGAATTATTCTAGGAATCAGTAGTATTGAGTCTAAAAATTCACAGTTTGTTAAATTGGGAGAATTAGTTTCAATTGATATTGAAAGGAAAGAAGGGAAATTAGTTTTTAGTATATAAATAATAAATATTTTCCACTTGTGTGATTTAAGAATAAGTTATAAACCGTGAAAGATTACTTTATGACTAATTGTCATTATATTAAATAACTCATTGTTAATTAGAACATTACTATTGGGTCTTCCTGGTGGCCTAGGTTTTAAGTCTCAGCACCGTCACTACTATGGCTTAAGTTTGATCCCTGACAAGAGCTAATCTACATGGCGCAGCAGACCTCTCCTGTCTCGCCTGCTGCTCCCCTCAGCAGTGCATTGCAGTAAATCTGCCTGCTCTGCTCCCAACTCTGTCACTGGCGAATCTTCTCACCCCCCATACCTCTGGCCTACACCTCAGTTCTTCTACTAAATAAATAAGTAAACAGATATAATAGAACACTATTATTATCAAATTTTATTTAGATAAATAATGATTTTAAAATATTTACAAAGTTAACTTCTTCATTGGTGTTTCCTTTTCTAGATAATGATAAAATAAATAGTAATTACCTTTTACATGGAGAATGTTTTAATATTTCAATGATAAATCACAATGTTAAATGTGTAATAAAGATGAGAAAATAAATTAATAATCTGGAAAAAGCAAAATAAGGGACTGGCATGTTTTCCTTCAATCTTGAATATTTGCCTTCTAATAGATACTGAACCCAGAAATGTGAAATAAGTACTAAACGCAATACTGTAACCCAAAAGAGATTTATATCTTTGTTCATAGTTTATATTTCAAATTATATTCATACTTCCAATAAGCACATACCTACTACATAATTGATATTTAACATATATTATGGATAAGTGAGGTGAGCAAACATAAACTGATTGTTGGCATGTATTTATTAAAATATTTTCTTGAATACAGGGATGATGGTGAAAATCTTACAGGGTTTCAAATACAAAGGTATTTAAAAGGGGCAAAGGAATTATTACCCAAAAGAAATGAAAAATAATGGTACTAGTAACTTATTCAATTTCAGATGTTATCCATTCAATTTTCTCAGTAAAAACTCATTATTCAGTTTAACTTATCTAACTCACTATATCATGTGAGTTGTTTTACATGTGTAAGTGTTTTTTTTTTTTTTTAAAGATTTATTTATTTATTTTATGCATACAAGCTGGGGTACAGGCCAGAGAAGTGTATAAATTATTTACTAAATAAGAAGAAGGGACCCAGAGTAAGCAATGCTGACCCATTCAATTTGGAAGAGTAATAATAAAGCACACATTAATTGATACTTTAATTTTGTATGTTTTGAAATTTCATGATTTTTAAAATCATGGTTTCAAGATTGAAAACTTATCTACACATATCATTTGTCAAAGTTCAACAAGTAAAAGAACCTTTCTTTTGCAATGATTGCCTCCACAATAATTTCACTTTCTGTCTTTGAATAATAAAATTTTTGTAAATTGGTTTATAATTTTGAATATTTAAAATTTAATTTCATTTAAATTTCTCAGTTTATTTCAATATTACTTAAGTACAGTAATTACTTAGAAACAAGTCTTTGGCTTTGGTTTCGCTTTTTTTCCTAGCTGTAATTCTCTCTCAAATTCATGTGCATTCATGAAATTATTAGAGAGTCTATCCAAGTTAGAAACTGGAATGCAGTTTTTAACACACCACACACACACATAAACACACATACATATATAATAAAATGATTTATGTGAATAAAATGACATATATATATATATATATATATATATATATAAAATAAAGTGATTTGATTGTCCAATACCATAGTCTGTCCAAAGAAAAATTAGCATTAGACTTAATGTTTAGAGAACAGTACCTTCCTGGAATTTTAGAGGATGTGTGATTCTTACTTTATGAGTCCAGAGTCACCCAGTGAAGCTCTTCTTCTCTGATTAAGGATGGATATGCTCATCAGTTCTCAGTGATTCAAAATCAGTACACAAAGGTGAGAGAAAAATTATTCGGGCAATATTTGCGCTATCATTTATTAATGAAAAAATAGCTCCCAATTGTTAATCCTATACAGATTTGTTTTTTTAGAATTTTAAGATTTTCACCTCAAGCTTACCGCCTCCAATAGTTTTAGAGGCATGAATAGTGAGCTTTTTTACCTTTTGATCTATCTATGTCACAACTGCCAGAATGTTCTATTTACTATAAAATCCACTGCGCCAAGTCCTTCCGGGAGAAAAACAAAGCTAATTAATATGGCTTATAAGAACTTCATGGCTTAACCTCTCATCTTCCACAATTGCTTGAGAGAGTATATGTTCAAGTGACTCAACTATGTGGCCAATCCATTCATACTTCAATGTCCAACTTCTCTCCAAATAGTAGTGCTATGTATTTCCTGCTTGTCACTACTAACTCAAAATTCAATGAGGAAACTTATTAAAAATTTTCCAATAAAAATAGATTTTTCAATACTTAAGTAAAATTTTTGTTTATAAGTATCTGACACTATAAAAAGTACAAAACAGATTTGTCAACTTATATGTATTATATACATATTATATTAATATCTATAGTCACATATATTTTTATATATACACACAAAATGCATGACTACATACAGTTCGTTCTACAGCCAAAGAGATGTGGAAGAGAAAAAAGATGAGTAAGGTTGAAGTCTAGTAATAAATTAACGCAGAACTAAAGATGATCCGCATTAGAGTGTATCCTTCCACCAATACTATAGCCAAAATATACCAAAAAAACTCAAAATAACATAGGAGAATGATAATGATTGGGACCACAGAGAGATAGGAAACTCTTTTGAACTTTTCAACGTGTGCTCTCCTGGCAATTTGTGTGTGTGTGTGTGTGTGTGTGTGTGTGTGTGTGCATTTGTATTAATACATGCTATGAATTGCAACTCACTGAATTTGTAGGTGCTTAGCTCTTTGAGAGGTGGGTATATTTCTTAAGAATTTTGTAATTATGGCCCGTGTATTTATTCACCAGTGTCTGACACAGATAAGTATTAGAAGTGCGCTCGAGATGGTGAAAGAAACACAGATTAGAAAGTAGAAGAGAAAAAAATTGAGTTCATCTATATCATTTGTTCATATGTAAATGAATAAAGCAGTGGGGATGGGGGACTCTTACTGGTTATGAGTTGAGGTACCTAAGAAGAATTGAGAGCTGGCTTCTGCTATACTCTTCATTCACCTCACCTATCATTGGAAATACTATCTAAAAGGTGACGATTTCCCCACAGTACACTGGGAAAAAAATCAGCGGCCTTGCTGTTTATATTTTTCTCATACAAAATCAGTATTTTTTCAAATTCAACAACAATTAATGGAGGTCTCTAATATCTATTATGTTCCAGGGATGCAGCATAATTATATTCTTTCCTGGAGTTCTAGAAAATGGCATATCCTAACAGAATTCTCAAGCTGGTAGGAACATTAAGAAATCTAGGTCAACTCTTTATTTTACAAATGACGAAATATTTCCTCTTTTATCCATCAAGTATACCGTGGTTGAACATGCCAGGGAAATGCTTGTTTGCTGAGACAAAAATGAGTTAGCTTGCTCCTCTTCAGAGACTCATAGTCCAGTTAGAAATAATGACATATTACTAGAACGTTGCAAAAGTAAGACATTTACAGAATTTGGGACCAAGTGGTGATTTAATTTGCCTAAAGTTAGATAAATTCATAATCGGTTATTTATCTGAAGTATAGATTATCAGCTAATTTTCCTGAATTATGTTCTTTGATCTTGCTACACGTAAACTTTTTAAAAAGTTTTTAAGTGACAGAGTGATGTATGTTACCCGCCCTGACATTTTGCTTTTCCTTTGGTGGCATATTTAACCAATATTGACTGCAATCTAGTTTGGTGTTGCAAATTCTAGTTTGGTGTTGTTTCTCAGGGATTCAATCCATTGAGAGAAAGTGTACTGTAACTTAAAAGGAACAGCTGATAAACACTTGGATCACAGCTCTATTCCCTCACAAGAAAACAACTTTAGATAAATTAGTTACCCTTTCTAAGTCTCAGTTTCCTTATCTGTGACATTAAATTAAATAACATACATTAAATAACATAAATAAATACATAAATTAATAACACATTAAATAACATCATGAGATGCAATGAATATTTAATAAGCGCTCAAAAAAAAGAAATTACTTGCTTTTTTTTAATCATTTGGTTATGAAGAGCTCTGCTACCATTGTATAGGTTATGTATCAAAATGATTGCAAATAAGGTAACACTTTACAACTGGAGTTGGAGAGTTCATCCAGTTTAAAAGTAAAAATCCTCTGTTCATCCTTTGCTTAAGTTGTTTTCTCAACTTGCAGTGTTCTTTGTCTTGCCTTTCACCTCTCAAAATCGTACTGTTTTTTAAGTCTCATATCACATGCATTTCCACAAAAGCCTACATGGAGACTTCACAGAGAAATTTAATTCCCCCTTTCCCTTCCCATAGCAATTTGCACTTATTAGTTTTAGATAACTTATTTCAATCATCTCCATTTTAATCTTCCCATAATACTGTAAGATCTGTGAGCATATGGCGAAAGGTCAACACAATTCCTGAGCATAGTAGGTTCTTAAAAAAATCTGTTAAACTAAACTGTTTAGAAAATCTACATTATCTTTGTGACTCATCTTAATTTTGCAATCATATGTTATCACATAAAATCAAACCTATAAACTGAAATGCAGATGTGATGATTAGGGTATCTGAGCACATTGAGGAGTTATCATAATTCTAGAAATCTGTAGAGGAAGTAATTT
Source organism: Scalopus aquaticus (assembly GCA_004024925.1). Classification (NCBI taxonomy): domain Eukaryota; kingdom Metazoa; phylum Chordata; class Mammalia; order Eulipotyphla; family Talpidae; genus Scalopus; species Scalopus aquaticus. The sequence goes on from PVIJ01003700.1 coordinate 113,537, forward strand.
TCTTGACTATAGAGCAATGATAAATTCCCTCATTTTTAATTGACAGGGGTGAAAGGCACACTGCTTGAATGAGTAAGTCCTCAAAGGAAGAACTGAGAAATTAAATTGTCTGTGACACTTAGATATTAAAAATAACCAGCAAACAAAACATTGGAGTTTCATTCATTCATCTTCATTTTTCAAACATTTATTGAGCCTTTAATGGGAATCTAGAATTTGAACAATTATTGAGATCTAACCCTCCAATAACTCAATAGTGTTAAAATATGGAACTATGTTAGACTTGTCGGTTAGTATATTTACACCTGATTTTAATTAAAAAAGTAAAATTTCATGTTTATTAAACAGTTTTTCTGTGCATTTTGTATAGTAAGTGGGATCCTTTAGGGAAGAACATAGAGAAACAAAATATTATAATTCTTATATACAATGGGTATATGCATCTTCAAAATAGCTGATCGTTCTAGTTCACTGTTAGTCATTATTCAGTCTTGAATTTAATCAAAAACAGACAAATATAACATTTTTTTAAAATACGATAATTCTCTGATGAATGCAGTGATGATTACTATTGATCAGATAGGGAATAAAATACACAGTATTGTTTTATTATATAAATATATTTTGAAATTACTGAAAGACGTAAAATGATTGATTTTTGACTCATTTCCATTTTCCTATATGTTTGTGTAAAAGTTCTGACTAATTTTTCTGACCTTAAGTAGTGTATGATAGTGTATTGGGAAACAATTTTTATTATATTGAAGCAAAAATCAAATTTGTTTACATTTCCTCATACTGAATAATGAAATTTTAGAAGCCTTTCAGTTTAAAAACTGTATATGATAAAAAGCAATAACATAAAATTATAATCATTATGCTTCTCAAAACTATAAAAATGTCAAATTTTCTTATATATTGAAATTTATTTCTTAACAATTAGTAGCAATCTGAACTGTGTAACCTCCTTCTTTCATTTTGTTAGTATTCCAAAGTTATAAGAACAAAGAAATAATGATTATATGTGGTTATAACACTCAGACTCTAAAAATAAAGTGAAGATCACCCCTAACCTGTATCCAATCTCCTTATTATTCCCAGACACAACTTCTTTGCACAGTTTATTTGCCATCATTTCTTCTACATTTATGTCATACACATAGCCATTGCAATAACATTTTGCATGTGTTTTAAAATAGATTTTATATACATCATCCTGTACTTTTTTTTTTTCCTTCTTTGTCTTCTGCACTCTCAAGTAAGTTCATAATTTTTATTTTTTTTACTCGAGTTACCATAGGTCTGTAACACTGTATATTTTACAGGTATATGATGACATCATTCAGATATATGTTACCACACACCACCAAGTGAAGGGATACCCATAGTCCTCCACCATAGCCCATTGGGTCCTCTCCCCACGTTGCTGTCCTTTTTCCCTGTCTGGTAACCTCAGTCCTACAGTCAGATCTCTAGAGTTTGTTATTGTGTTGGTTTTGTCAGACCCTTTCTTTTGTTTCTCTATATTCCACATATAAGTGACTCCATCCAGCATTTTTCTTTCTCCTTTTGACTTTTTTGCTTAGCGTAATTCCTTCCAGTTCTATTCATGTTGTCACAAATGACAAGAATTAATCTTTCTTTTTATAGGTGAGTAGTTTTCTATTGTGTTCTGTATTCTATTACTATATACCACATTTTCCTTATCCATTTCTTTGTCTTTGGACATTTAGGTTCTCTCCATAATTTGGCTGTTGTAATTAGTGCTACAGTGAACACAGGACTGCATATATCCCTTTTTTTATTTTTTTTAAAGAAACACAAGCAGCTTACCCAAGCCTGGCTCTAGCTTTTGCTCACCTTATCTCCTTTATTATTTTTTTAAAGATTTATTTATTTATATATAAAAGCAGGGGTCCAGGCCAGAGGCATGGGGCGGTGAGAGGGTTCACCAGAGACAGAGTGGGGAGCAGAATAGGCAAATCAGAAATACACTGCTGAGGGGAGCAGCGGAACGGCAGGAGAGGTCTGCCGCCCCATGTGGGATTCTCCCCGGCTGCACATCGAACTCGCATCTTGTGCTGCCTACAGCTCCAAAGTGCAGTGCTCAACTGCTGCGCCACCAGGGAGGACCCATATATCCCTTTGAATTACTGTTTTTGCATTCTTTTGGTAGATTCCTAGGGATAGAATTACTGGATTAAAAGGTCAATCTGTTTTTAATATTTTGAGGAGCTTCCATACTGTTTTCCACAGGGCTTTTACCAGTCTACATTCACATTACCAGTGTATGAGGTTGCTTTCTCACCACATTCTCACCAATACCTGTTGTTTCTGGTCTTTTTTATGTGGAGTGAGGTAATATCTCATTGTGGTTTTGATATGCATTGCCCTGAAGATGTGATGTACATTTTTTTCATGTGCCTACTAGCATTCTGTATGTCATCTTTGGATAAGTGTTTATTTTGTTCCTTTGCCCATTTTTTATTATTGATTTCTTTGTTCTCTTTTTATTGAGTCATATTAGTACTTTGCAGATCTTTGATATAAGCCCCTTTTGGATGTATGCTGTGCAAATATTTACTCCCATTCAATAATATTTTTTTTTAGTTTGGGCACTCACTGGTGGCACAAGGGTTAAGTTTAAACCAATGAATCTATGGACATTCACTGCAGCATGAGTTTGATCCCCATGCAGGAAGATTCCCACATGGTGCAGCAGACCTCTCCTGCCTGATCCGCTGCTTCCCTCTGCAGTGTATTTCAGTCAGTTTGCCTGTTCTGCTCCCCACTCTTGTCTCTGGTGAATCCTCTTACCACCCCCACCCCACACACACCTCTGGCCTACACCCCAGTTTTTGTATGCATAAATAAATAAATCTTTTAAAAATTTCAGTTTGAAATTAGACCACTATCTCATACCATACACAAAAATTAATTCAAAATGGGCATAAGGCTTGAATATAAGACCTGAAACTATACAATAAATAGAAGAAAACACATAAAACATTTCACAACATAGGATTCGGTGATGTCTTTGTGGGGTTGTCTCCAACAACAAGAGTAACAAAGGAGAATATATACAATTTGAACTACATCAAGCTAAGTTAATGCATTCATTTTTCATTTTAGCCTATACTTACTATTATGAATGGAGTTCCTTACATTATTTTCTAACTGCTCATTGTTGTTATATTTGAAATGTTTTGATTCTTAAGTGTCAAACCGGTTGAAGTCATTCTTACAGTTTGACATTGATTCTATCAAGTTCTCTATGTAGATATTCTTCTTCTTTTTTTATGCAGATTTTGAAAATTTTTGCTCTTTTTTTTTGTAGGGTATAAATTCCACTATATTTGGTAGAATTGGTAATGGAGATGACCTAGTATATGGCAATCATACGATAATATTTTTTTCCTTATCTGTGACTTTTAAGTTTCACTTTATGGACTGTTTCCTTTCCGTTTGTTAAAATCTCTGGTTGATCACATTTAGATAATAAAATTAACTTGATATGCCCAGGCCATTGTAATTATCAGAAACTTCCATTTTATTCAAAGTTAAGTTCTCTTCTACTACAAGTTGCTCTAGTTTCCACTCCTGTTGTAACTTTGATTCTCTTTCCTCTTTCACTAAATATGTTCTCTTGTTATTTTGAGGCTCACTGATTCCTCCAACTGAAGTTTCATCTCCCTCAGCCAACAGGTTACAGTTCTGCTCACACTTACATCCAAGGGTATCATTTTAGCCATATGGCAGAGCTGTCTTATTTATTCTAGCATAAGATTGCTTGGATAAATGTTCTTTTTAAAAGATAAGCAGTCAAAATCTATACTATGAATTCCATTCCTTTCTGGAAATACTCACCTTTGATCCTCTATTAGTGGAAGTGTAGTTACTATCCCAATACACAATCTGCTCCACTGTCATAACCTATTTCAGTCAATATTTACCTGACCCTTTCCCCACAAGAGTGAGGCGCTACAAGACACATACACCAGGTTCTCCAAGTCAGCTCTTTGAAGTGTCTCATACTGATTTGGAAATGAGGCAAAGCATCATTTATCTTGCTCCATGAGAAAAGAGGGAGTATGCTTCAACATACAGCTTCCTCCAAAGAAATTTTTACCAAAACACATTCTTCCACAAACCTTTTATTTCTGCATAGTCAGTACTGAGTTCAGGGTCACAAGCCAGCTTTTTGACAAATTTGCAAGGTTTTCATAAAAGGTAATTTTGGAATTGTTTTGTTCTTGACCTTCTCTAAGAAAAAAATGTTCATATTCATATCTTGTTTTTAAAAACCCTGTGCCATTCTTGATTTTAGCTTGTCAGTTTGCAATATTTTAACATTGACTGTGGTATTTGTTTTAAGGAATAAATAAATCAAATGCCCATTTGTGTTATGTACTTTTTGATACTGGAGATAGAATGGCAAAAAAACCTTCTCTTTCTCACACTAAAGTTGGAAGATGGGCCATAAATTAAAAAAAATAAACACAAATAAATATATAAATGCATATAGTGATTTCAGAAGTTGATAAATTCTATGAAGTAAATAAAACATAGTAATGTGACAGATTAACTGTTTTAAAATTAGATGAGTTGGAACAAAAAATACTTCTCTATAAAGATGGCATGTAAGATGGATTATAAAGGGAGTCGGTCTTGGTGAGGGACAGAGAACATTCCAGACAGATAATGTATCACGTGCAAAGTTATGAGGTTGGAATGCAATTGCATGTCTAAGAAACAAAATGAGCAATACAGCTAGAGAACAGCAAGGCAGGCAAAGAGTACTAGATTTATTTAAATAGAAGAGAATATGGGTCAAGGGAAAGAGTGAAGACTTAATTGGAAATATTTGGAGTGTTGCAAGCATGAGAATCACTTAAAGGTGTAAACTGCAATTGTCATACACCAACCATGATATTTGATAACCCTATAGGAGAGTGAGAGAGCCAAAGCAAGAAATGTCAGTGTCTAAGAGTACACTTTAATAATAGATACATAGAATTTATTGAAATGTGCATGGAGGAAGAGTAGGGCATTCTTCCATATAAGGGACTTCTTTAGCCAACTGCTTGTCTATGGGTATTTCCTAGTCTTTCCCTGACTTTTCAGCTACCAAGTCATCCTGTCCTTTCATACAAACTTTTATAGAAAAATTTCCTTTCTACATATAGTAACTCTTTTTTTCTCATCTGAACCAAGAAGTGGGTGGGTATGTATCTATAGGGTTCCACAGCTGCTGCAGTTGTCATTTCCCGATAGTTGTGCTGTGGGTTCTCTGAACTTCCTTTTACTTCTAGTCCTCCCATAGTGCTGACCATCTTTACAGAGTTTGCTGGGGGCGTTTGGAAGTGGTTTCTTTGTGCAGTCCAACCTCATTTTCTCTTTATGAAATTCCTTACTGTTTCTGAGTTATATTGGAACCTTGGTATCGTTCATTTTTTTCTGGCAATTTTCATGTATTTGGGGAGTGACATAAACTCTCACTTTTATATCATCGAATGTCTTGATTGAAAAAAACTGCTTGAATACAACCCAACAACACACACACACACACTATGTTTTGTCTTATATAGATTTAACAAAGAGTGCTTTTAATCATTAAGTTTTAAACTGATTCAAAGCTTTTACCTACATTTTAAATATAATATCTACTATTTTAAAAATGTTTCAGATTTGATACATTAGAGTTGAGATTTCCTTGGTTATTGAAATATTGTTTATACTTTCATCAGTGTATCAATATACAATCTTAATAAAATATTTTTACTTCTTAAACTTCCATTATTTTTAATCAAACTACAAATTAAGAATGTAGCATACCTGTATTTTTGAGTATTTATATAAAATATTGGCTTTACTAAATGTGTATTGAATTTTTAATAATTAAAAAATAAAATGGCAAAAACTTAGACGTCTTTAAAATAGAATCATTATTATTTATTCAGAGTATACAATTCAGATTATTTCATGACTTTACAGTCTTCATTTCTCTATATTGTGAGTTTTAAGATACATATATATCTTCTTTTTTGAGCATTAATCTTTTAGAATAGATGGACACATTGAGGGTGGTAGGGCCATAGACTGAACATTAATCTTGTAATGACAATGTGATGCTTTCCCATAAGACATCAGTCGTTGGAGTTAATCAGAAAAGGATTAGATTCCTACCCCTCCTGCCATATGAACCTAGGTAACATGTTGCTATCCCTAGTATTTGTTTTTCATTTCACAAAGTTGGGATCATGCTTACTTTATGGGGTTGTAGAAATATGTGATATACTTATTAAAAGCTCCCCCCACAATGCCTACTTCTCAATTAACATTTGTTACAACTGTTCTTACAGATTCCATGTTGCGTTTCTATGTTGAAATCATTATTGGAAGCAAATTAATGTTTCTGAGAGTGAAGAATTTGGGGTTAGTGAAATATGGCACTGGACACTCAAGTCCTTTAAAAACAATAAGAATTTTATCATACAAAGTGCAAAAGACAGAACTAGATTGACATCTTTTGTTATCTCAGAAAATAAGAAAGCACACCACCATTACATAGTTATAGAATAAAGGGAAAGATGAAGAAGAGACAGCAATCATGAAGTAGAAGTACACATCACTGAGATCAAAGGAGGACAATTATTATGGAAATTAATGCCTAGATATGAAAACATTAATACCTATCTACTTCAGATTTTCTGTTAGAGTTCTCTTCTGTGCCTTATAGTCAATACAAGCTGCATCACTTTGCCTGTTCAACTTTTATTGTTACATTAGGAACTTCCCCTTGATGTCCCATTAGTTTTTTTTTCCAACTAATTGTTTTCTTGGCCGTCATTCCCAAATGGGTGCAATTCTAAATAATTGCAATTTCCTGTGAACACTGTGTGCTAAACACGAATACTTGCTTAGAGATTCTCATGATTTACTACAGACTGTCATTTGTAAACTATGTCAACTGATTTTAGAAATCCCTTAAGCTAAATAAAAATATTACAATCAGTGAAATTTAATTAATATGGACTTTATGAACTGAGTTGGGTAACATATATTAAAGGAATATGGCTTATTTAGAATTGCATTTAAGTTTTGTTCCTTTTTATTTTTAATATTTAACAATATTAGTAAATACCATAAATTGACATTGATGTTAAGGTTCACTCTACCTAGTGTGACAACCTAGTATAGCTATGTTTCTCCACTAATGTGTGTGAGGAAGTCTGTTTAGTGACTGTCTCTCAACAGTTGCCATTGAGTATCACATTTTCAGTGTTATTAATATGAGAGTAGAAAACCAAAAGATTAAAAGGGATTTACTTATATTTGATCACTCCTTGATAGTAAATCACATTCCTGTGTAAGCCACGTAAATTATCTGGCTGTTGTATATGTATTTCCCTTTATACACAAAAATAAATGGGTGACCTTAGAATGATGCTCCAATAAGAGGAACTGATTTTGCCAAACTAGATGTTCTCTGCTCCTTTTTTGTATTTTGTTGAAAAATAACTCTTAGATGAAGGCTCTACAGATGAATTTTGGTAGCAGTGGGATAGCTTTTTTTAGGGCAACATAAGCTGAATGCAAATCAAAAAGTATAACCATACCTTCATGGTTGCTATAACCTTGCCATCCACATCTGCAAACAGACTGTGTGGACCACACAGAAAGATGCTGGTAAATTCAAATATTTGAGAACAAAAATTCATCAAAATAGAATATACACCTAGGAAAGTAATAAGTAAAGCTTAGGCTCTATAACATGACTTTCAGTTCACTCAGGTTCTCCACCCATTGACTTGGACAAGTTACTTAATTTTTCTAGAAGTATCATCTAGATGGTATTCATCTATGAAATGGAGAGAATTAAAATACCAACTTCATAGCGTTATTGAGTAGAATAAGTGAAGCCATTCATGCAAGGTTTTTCTTGCAGTGCCTATAATATAAAAGATAATACATGTGAACTTTATTGAATTTTACTGACACCACGAAACAGTGCTGTGAATACCCAAAGTACTGGTCTTAATGGATTCTGAAAATGAATTGTCATAAGTAAGTAAGTGACAAACTCTATCCTTGAACAATAACTGTTTTTAAAGACATTCTACATCTCTTGTTCAAACTGCATGAGGTTTGCTAATGTTCATGCAACTTTCCCAAGTATTTACTTCATATGTGGAAAAATGTAATACATTTGTAACTGATTATGAAAACAATTTCATCAAACAAACCAATGATTAGTTTTAATTTACTTTTGTTGTTTTACAGCCCTAAGAAACATTAATCACATTTACTTTTCAATTGAGGTATTAAATTTATCCTTGGTACCTGAAAGGTGATTCCTGATGTAGATATAGTGTACAATTTTCTTTTAAACTTTTTTTTTCATGGCCTGTGGTTTATATGTACAAATAAGAGTGTCTTGTTCATGTAGGTCCACATTCTCTTTCCTAGTTTTAGGAATATTTTATTTATTTTGTAATAAAATTACAAATTGACCAAAATAACTAGCTTAGTATCCCTATCATTGCTGAAAAATTAAAAGCAAAAAAATGGAAAGACTAGAGTCTTAGGAAATATGCAATACACTTTATTCAGCAATGTTTTTAGGAAACAGAAGTGAATTTTTTGTATGTGCCAATGTTACCACTTTATTACAGATTTTTCTTGCTGGCAGATCAGGGCAGAGGCAACCAATAAATTTAACATCTTCTAAAAAACATATGAATAATATAACAAATTGCTCTTAAGAGTAAATTTTTGCCACCATTCTTTACTAATATATTTTATTTTATTTATCTGCCTTACAGTTTCTATACAAAGACAGTATTTAACTCCCATATTTCTCATAGAAAAAAATAATGAGTAGCTTTTGAGTGGATTTTATCTCTTAGTCTTTCCTTTCTTAACAAGGAAATTAATGCTCCAAAAATGGAAGGCAAAAATCAATTTTAACTAGCAGTTGATGTTTTATCAGTAAGCAACTTAAATTACATCATGTTTTTAAATATATAAGCAGAAACAGAATTTAGGATTACACATCACATCAAATAATATTGGTAATTAATATGATCAAAGAATATGATGTAACTATTGTTTAATAACTTGTAATAATAAAAATAATATTTATGAAGTAAAAGCAAATACAAAATAATGCAATTTTATTTGCATATCATATCACTGTATAATAAACACTAATATGAGTGAGTTAGCATATTTAATTATTTAATTGAAATAACAAATATTTTAGATAATAATATTGCTAAAGAAGATGTTCCTTTTTTGTATTTCGTTGAAAAATAACTTAGATGAAGGCTCTATAGATGAATTTTGGTAGCAGTGGGATAGCTTTTTATAGGGCAACATAAGCTGAATGCAAATCTATGCAATATGCAAATATATATTTGATGTTTTCTATATCAGTATTCTAAAGAAATAAATACTTGTATCATGGAAACAGTAGGATTTCATCAGCTAGAAAAGTTATAGTTTGGAATCTTATTGGATCATAGATGGGTTTTGCACTTACTTTTTTTTGTTGTTGTTTTATTGAGGATAATATATTGAACACAGATAGTATTTCTTATTTTGTTTTTACAGTTCCCCTGATATTGGGTGTCTGAAAAATCTCAAGGTCAGCATTCTGAATTTCAATTACAAGTACAACATATGAGATCTTTAACGAGACAGGTGGAAGAGTTTTGATTCAATCTGTAGAAAACATCTAGGTTGTTAAGTGTTATTTTTTGATGTGTCAGTTTTCTTAATATTTGTTACTCCCACTTATGTACTTCACAGACTTTAATTGAGCAATGACTTAAAGAATTTGGTATGGTCTCCGTTCTTCTGATACTCAAAATCTATTGAAAACAACAGTCATCAAACCAACTGAAAGTAGTGTAACAGGAATGAGTAATGTGATTTAACTATCTTTTATGGAGCATAAAATTAATCTGCATAATACACAAAAAAATGATAAAATTAAGTTGATTGCATTTTGGATACGTAGATCTTGAGAAGAGTTATCAGCTACAATTCTGACAGTATAGGTCCCATGTACTGGGTAACAGACCTGAAAGTTAAGGAGCAGAATATGAAATAAAGTAATGAAAAATATTTTACTAGTTTCCCCTCATCAGCTACTATTTTTGAAAGATTATGTATGTCATAAACTGTCTATTTTACATTTCCTTTAACCATTTCTCATGTCTGTCAGTTCTATTTTTTTTTTTTTTTGCTATCTATTTAACTACAAGGTCTATGATCCAGGGAATTAAAATGTCTGAAGAGAATTTCAAAGTTGCAGTCATTAAAAGCTACACATTTTCTAGATAGTTGTCCATGGACCATATCATTTGTTCTTTGAAAAGCCCATATTTAATTTAAGATTGACACTGTGTCTTTAATTCACACTGCAGTGCCTCTAATATCCTTACATAGTAATGCATGTTAAAGAATGTGTTAATCTATAGTAGCTACTCCTGACACTGGGTTCATTTATCTAATAATGAATTATACATGTTTCTCTTTGCATGATAATAATCACATGAGATCATGTATATGCATATGCTTATTGGATCATAGATGGGTTTTACACTTACTTCCAAAATATGAATCTCAAATCAGACTCAATATTTTATTAACTCAAATTATTGGTAAGCTAACTGCAAATGCCTGGAATATTTTAATAATTCAGAGAATGCCTAATGAAACTCACACACTTATGAATTAGCCATTTGCATCTTCAGTGTCATATGCACTGAAAATCAGAACTATAGTATGTGCCTTGCTAATCTAACCAGAATGTCATTCTGAATGGCCATTTTATTGATGAGGTAAAAATCCAGTACATTTATCCATGCAGAATTTAAGCTCCCCACTAGCATTATAATTAACTGGAGAAATTAAATATTTATTCAGATATTCAAAAGAGATCTGGCTCAAATAAAGGATATAGAACAAGAATTAATTTAAGAAAAGTATACCTAGAGTATTTACTTGGTTTGTCTCAGGTTTAATAGCAAGTTAAAAATTCTGACCATATTATCTACCCAAAGAACACAAATATACTAATTTGAAAGGAAACTTACATTCCCATGTTCTTTTTAGCGCTGTTATATACACAATGAAAATTTCTCAATGATCAAAATAGATAAACTCATGCCATTTATGGCAACCCTGATGGAACTGGAAGGATTATGTTAAGCAAAATAACTCTGAAGGAGAAAGACAAATACCAGATGGTGTCACTTACATGTAGAATAAAGAGAGTCTAAATAAAGAGTCAGATAAAGCCAAACTCAAAAACTAACCCTTGAAAACTGACTTTAGAACTGAGACATTTAGAAAGGGAGGAAGAAAGGGAGAAACTAGTCCATATGGATATGGTGGTAGACTATGGGTTCTTGGGTGGTGAGAGCAGTATGGTAGCAACACCAGAAGGGAGGGATCATATACTTCCAAATAAAAATGTTGTAAATCAACATTCACTCAATTAAAAAAGAAAAACAAAACTGGAACACCATAAAAAAATTTTGACCATAATTGATAAGACTCTAAATGAAAAAGTAAAATAAATGCAATCCCTCATATAACATACTGTATTTACTCCTGAGTAAAAGGAATTTATAACTTTCTTTCAGGAAATGTCCATGTATACATAAACATGTAATTACTCATTTTACTATACAAATAGGATGATATTTCTCATATTGTACTGAAATTTGCCTTTTCCTATTAATCGCATATGTGTCAGATACATTTTAATGTCAAGATATATGGTTCTGTCAATCTATGCAGCCAAATTATAGACTGAATTGGTTCACTGCTATGGATAGATGTATTTTGATGAATATTCCACTCTTCATTTTGGTTTTTTATCATACCCATTTTTGATTAAGTGATTGATGATAACATTGTCGTTATCAAGTCCAGTTGCTCATTTCTGTATCTGAGAATAGATTAGATTGCTTTCCTTGAAAATTAATGTATCGATCATGGCCAATAGAGTAGCCACCATTAGTTAGTGATGCGACTTTAGAAAGGGGGTGTTAAGTCCTAATGTTTCTATGATTACATTTATTAAATGGATGTATTTATAAAACAGAAAATCAGCCATTCACCAACAGGGTGATTAAAAGATGCCAGTAAAGCAATAAATGCTAAAGTACTTTGAGTAAGGTGAAATCTTTTTAAAATGCAAAGTAGATTATCATCCATGTCCTTGGTAGAGTTATAAACTGTTGGCTCGTATCTGAACAATGTTACATGTCTCAATCATGGAAAAGAAGAGGTTATGGTAATTCTATTTTTATTAGACTTTATTTGATCTGAAATTTGAGGGGAGTTTGAGATCCCACTGTGCAGCAGGCAAGACAGGGTAGATTAATCACTGTGTTAACACCCACAAAAGCAACCTTACTGTCAGAGCAACATTCCAAGATTTTACTTATCTTTATCTACTCTACATTGTGGTTGTGAATGAATAAGGCAAATCAGACATAGAAACTAATTTGTTGCCACAGGCAATTGGGAATAACAGGGTGTCAAAAGCACTCAATGGGATGAAATACATTTTACACCTAGCAACATTCCTGACAGATTCATAGGTACTAAAATTTTAATACCCTGAAATGATCAGCGCATTAATTAAATATAGCAGAATCAAAGGTAATGGAATCAGAATTTAAAAATTCCAAACAAGATACTTTGTTTTACTATGAAAAGTTATGACAAAGATGACTGAGTGTGCGTGCGTGTGTGTTTGTGTGTGTTTGTGTGTGTGTTTTATGGGGTTGTATTTAAGGAGTTTTTTCACAACTGCTTTTTTAAACTATGGGTTACAGAAATATGCCTTCAGGATTGAGGCTAGTGGAGGGGGAGGGGAAATTGAAGGTGGGAGGATATCGAGAAGGAGCCCAGTGGTCTTTAAATAAAGAATAATGGATTTTTTGATGATGTGGTGTAGTGACATACAGGTGGTGAGGTGTGAACTAACTTATTCCCCTAATCATGTACATTGTATTAAACCAGTGTTATCACAATAAAAAAATATATATTTTTTCAATACAAAATAAATCAAGTAACAATAGACTGAATTTAGACTATTATCTTTTAAACAAAAAGAAAAAAGGATGTAAATTCTATAATTGCTGTGTCTATGACAAAAAAAAAATTCCTTGAATTTGCATAGAAATATGGAAACAACACACAAAAAACCAGAGTGGTTGTTGATTGGGTTGGGGATGACAGTAAGAAATGGGAACAAAAGGTAGATATATAGGAATAGTTGTTTTTCTTTTCACACTATCTTTTTTTAGGTAACATTTACAAAACTGAATGTTATCCAGAGGTTTACAACTTCAGACATATGTTATCATACCACACCTAATACCAGTAACCCATCGTCCTCCATAGGCTATAGGACCTCATCTCCATGGCTATTCTTATTGATTTTATTTTTCAAATGTATGAGTAAATTATCTATTGAACAGATTGTATTAAATGAAAAACCTTTTATAAACAGTGGATGTATAGGCTATAAACCTGAAGAGCATGTTTTTTTTGTTTTGTTTTAATTTTTATTGAAGTACCACTGTTTTACATTGTTAGTATTTTAGAAGTATAGGATCTCCCCCTTCAGATGTAGTCATTGAAGAGCATCCCCAACCCAGACAGCCATAGTGCCCCACCAGAGTCTGCAGTGCTCTCTCTCCACCTGTTCTCATCCCTCCCCCTCTCCCACTGGCTGACAATTCTGTGGTCAGCTTCCATGGTTTGGTTTGGTTTTTTTAAGTTTGTCTTTGCCTGACCCTTTGGGTTCACTATATTCCACATGTAAGTGATATCACTGGGTATATGTCTTTCTCCTTCTGGCTTATTTGCTTACCATAATCGCTTCAGGCTCCATTGCTGCAAATGACATGAGTTTATCTTTTTTGATCACTGAGTAGCATTTCATTGTGTATGTACCATATACCACATCTTCTTGATCCACTCATCTGTTTTGTGGTACATAGTTTGTTTCCATAGCTTGACTATTGTAAATAGCGCTGCAATAAACATAGGAATGCAAGTTTTCTTTACAATAATTGTTTTTATATTCTTCTGGTAGATACTTACAAGTTGTATTGCTGGAAGATCTATTTTTAATCTTTTGAGAAACTCCCATGCTGTTTCCCATAAGGACTGCCCAGTATAAATTCTGGGCATGGGTTTTTGTAGGATATTTGCAGCTATACCCTGTAACTTAGATGCAGTCATTGAAATACTCAATCTCCTTGGCTTCTGTGTCTTCACCTTTTCCAGGTAAAGAGGTTGTAGTAGATTATTTCAATTCCTGGATGCTATTTTAAGTTACATTCCAGTTGACCTAAGATTGTGCATAATCTAGATTTACTATATTAGTGGTAGGCCACTGAAAGCTTGGAAACATATGTCTAATATAGTTTTCATCCAAAAAGTTATAATATTTCTTTGAAGTTTTATAATGTTCTTCTCGATTTATCTTTTAAAGATAGAAACATTGTGTGAAATAATTTATTTATTTATTTATTTTTTAAAGAATTTTTATTTATTTATGTATACAAGCTGGGGTACAGGCCAGAGGTGCGGGGCGGCGAGAGGGTTCACCAGAGACAGAGTGGGGAGCAGAACAGGCAGATCAGAGATACACTGCTGAGGGGAGCAGCGGGCAAGACAGGAGAGGTCTGCTGCACCATGTGGGATTCTCCCTGACTGGGCGTCGAACCAGCATCGCCCGCGGCCAACAGCTCCACAGCGCAGCACCCAACCGCTGCTCCACGGGGGAGGCCCTGAAATAATTTATTTTAAATTTCTTAAATGTATTGCAGGTTTTAGTAGAGAAATTTAAGTTTTCAACAAAATTTTTGTCTAAAATAATGCCCTGGTAAGAATAATAGAATTGATGAAACACCAACTATGTGCTAAGTAATGCACTAGGAACTTTACATTTGTAATTTTCACACCAATCTCACAAACAGGTGTTTTTTATCCTCATTTTTGCCTAAGGGGCTAAGACTTAGAGATGTTTAGATGTTTGAATATATATTCAAGTGTAAAACTTGAGTGTCAACAGAATATATTAGGAAAGATAAGGAAAGTAAATACTACTTTCTCTCTATGGAATACGTTAGATGCCACCCTGTCTGTAGGCAATAAAGGGCCAGCTAATTTCCTTGAGTCTTTTTGCTGATAGAGTGGGTCTAAGAGAATCTGTATAAATTGAACTTTTCTTGCCTACCTCCTCTCTCACCAGCATGTTCAACCAGACATGTATAGAAAAGAAGACACAATGAGACCTGAGACACCACTTACGGATACCTACATAAATGGAAAGGGCCTAGAAAAAAAAAGACACAGAAGCAGACCATACCTGAGGCATAAATAGAGAAGAGAAAGTGAGAGAGAGAGAGACAGAGTCAGAGAAACACATGCCATCAGAAACACCAAACCAGAGATGCTTGCTGGAGGGACTGAGACAGTGAGATGAACAGAGAGTAATACATAAAAATACAGATAGAATGGAACTAAGAGTGGTGAAAGACATTCAGAGGAAAGGAAACAAAAACTCACAAATGGAGACACAGATGTAAAAGATGAAAACAATATCGTAGTCCTGCTCAGAGACTTACAAGGCAGAGTGAAGCAGGCAAATAACCTGCCATATATAAGTGGGCAGAATCTCATACATTAGGAGCCATTTACACACAAAAGAAAGTGAGTTACATGTAACTCCCAAAGCATGAAACATACACTTAGCTATCCAGGGGTATTCATCCATGTTCACATAGAATCAAATACATAGACAAAGACAGGTGTGACTTATGCACACAAAGATTAGACATACATAAACAAGGGCAAAGACATAGATACCCATAGTCTGAAGAGAAAAAGAATGACTTTAAGTATTGCTGTAATAATAGTACAAAAGCTTGCCTGTTTCCCTGGCTCCTGTACCAAACTAGGATTCAAAAATTCCTCCTTTCCCAGGCTACAGATGGTGCCAGCACTCTTTCTACATTCTTATTGTATTTTTATAATTCTGTTTATTTCATTATGTTCTAGGGAGCAAATTTTCTCACTCTTGACATTTATCCCCCTTGGATATTTCTTGATAATTTTCAGATCTTACTTATATTACATTGCTTAATTTTACAAAAAATATATTCTGAACTGCTTCAGGTTGAGTTCATCGCTTTGTCTCAAAATGATTTCTTCAGGCCAGCCTTAATTTTACTAAAGTCTTTATGACATTATAGAAGATAGTAAGGTGGATAATCTTGGTAATGGGTGAAACCCAAAGAATTGAAATTATTATCAGTATTAAATAAATTTTAAAATAATATGAAATATTTTGAGATATTTTTATTAGATTTTTTTTTAAAGTTGCTAGTTTAGTCTTTGTTTGTTTTTTTTTTTTTTTAAGATTTATTTTTTATTT
>PVIJ01003701.1:0-129865 GCA_004024925.1 Scalopus aquaticus
AGGGCACAAAATGGAATAGAAAAGAACACAAGGGACCATGGAGATGGATCACGGGTGAATTGGTGGTGGGCTACCCAAGGGGAATGCAAAATGTAAAAGGCATAAATAACAATAAAAATATATATTAAAAAAAAAGAAGCATAGAAGAATTTTCCACGGAGACATAAAGACCCATACAAATGCAAACAAAAAGACTTAAAGGCTGCACAGCAATCGCTAGTGTAAAGTTAACCTCCTATGAAAAGAAATGGTACTCAGTATTTCATTACTGAGTAATGAAATTTTAAAAGAAGCCAGACAATATAGTTATTTGAGACTTTTTCTATCTTAAACGAGAAAGGCTGAACAGATCTGTTCTCAACAGGGTGATGTGGCGTTGAGACTATGATTTGGAGGTGTGAATTTGTAAGTCCTTAGCGCACTGAGAGTAAGTAGTTAAAACCTAAGAGCAGCTGCGATCGGCTCGGCTGGGGGAAGGAGGCTGAGAGAAAGATGGGGGACAGCGAAGGGGCTGGGAAAGGGGGGTCGGGAGGAGGACCCAGCGTCCCTCCAGAGGCCAAGTAGAGCGTTTTCAAGCGCAGAGCATCACATACAGCAGGACCGTTAAGCAAAGCGGCGACTCAGCACCGTCTTTGCAGATGCAGCGCACGACGTTCGAATTAAAAGAAAAGGAGACCCCCGAAGGCTGGGACCACCCTGGGGAAGCGCGCCAAGAGGAGGCGGTGTCTGGGGGTCACGCGTACGCACGAGGTTACGCAAGCCTGGGGCGTTTGCGCAAGCGCACAACCTCACGGCCGCGTAGCTCCGATCTTGCCGAAAACGCTTTGCTAGAGCTTGCGCTGCTTGCACAATGTCGGAAATGAACGTGCTGTGCGAGCTGTACGAAGAAAGCAATGACCTGCAGATGGATGTGATGCCTGGGGAGAGTGACCTTCCGCAGATGGAGGTAGGCAGCGGGAGCCGGGAGCCGTCCCCGAGCCCCTCCCGCAACGGGGCCCCGCCACAGCTCGAGGAGGAAGGCCCAATGGAGGAGGAGGCGGCCCAGCCAATGGCGGAGCCAGAGGGGGGACGAGGCCTTGCGAATCGGCCCAGCCCGGGGGAGCATCCAGGCCAGATCGCGGGCCCCGACTTCGAGAGCGAGGATGAGGGCGAAGAATTTGATGACTGGGAGGACGACTACGACTATCCCGAAGAGGAGCCGCTGAGTGGCGCGGGCTACCGAGTGTCGGCGGCCCTTGAAGAAGCCAACAAGATGTTTCTGAGAACATCCAGAGCGAGAGAGGCAGCTCTGGATGGCGGGTTTCAGATGCATTATGAGAAGACCCCGTTTGACCAGTTAGCGTTTATCGAAGAGCTTTTTTCACTTATGGTTGTCAACCGTCTGACCGAAGAACTCGGCTGTGATGAGATCATTGACAGAGAGTAGTTAAATGCTGTTAAAAGAGGAGGAAACAACTTGAGACAACCAACATTCCACTGTCTCTTGGGTTCATTCCAAATAGTTCCGTGCCAATGAAAAACTTGATCTTCAAAAAAAAATTTTTTTTTTTGTTTTGCAGAATGGAATAGGGCAGTGACTGCACAGTTGTGAAAAAGGAAGAAAATTGTTGAAGAAAAAGGACCTTAGGACTGTTTTCGAGAATGTCCTGAAACACCTATGGCTTTGACTTTGTTATTGATCCAGATTATTTTTTGCCTTGCAGTGAGAAAAACGAAGTTTCATATTTCACTATAAGAGATCGTGTTAGTAGAATAAGCCACGATTAAGACAAACTGCCAGAAGAGCCCACTGATAATAATTGCATAAGGAAAAGTAATATATCCAACTTAAGACATAAGCTATCTCTGCATTATTTGGACTGAAAGCCTGTTGAGAAAACCGAAGATTGCACTGTGAGCTTTCCAAATGATATTTATCAAAGGCTAAATTTGGAGTGTAAGATAAACTGGGTATTCTTGAGTATCCCAAAAGAATAAGCAACCCCCCAAAAAATATCGTGTGTGCTTTATCTTAAAATGTGTTTCTAAGAGCATCTAAAATTTCCTGTGTGCTTGTATCTTGATCATTTATAAAGTTACTATTAACCTGTATTTTAAGAAAATTCATTTTCTTGACCATTTTTAAAGTAAAAGATTAAGATGGTCCTAATAAAGTTTCAGATTTATGTGAAAGTAAAAAGAAAACTATATTCCTCCCTTAGCAGAGAAATTTCGTTTTACATGCACTCTATTTTTTCATTTAACTTTACAGGCAAAAGACTGGTTGAATTTGGTAAGAACTGTTAAGTGAAAATTGCCGAGTAAGAGGAAAGCCCTAGATCTGAAAAAGACTTTATGAACAATTATGCCGTCAACCTTCAAAGGTTTTAAAAGCTGCCCAGAAATCCACCTCAGTGTCTGGTCTCCCTGTCTCCTCCTCTAATTAAGCTTGTTATTGGTTATGCACCAGCATTCAAGATAATAAAGTTTCTTGTTCTGTGTATTTTGTTTGTTTGGCTAATAATATTGCATACATACATACTTTCTCTACTTTTATTACACAGTTGTGTTATTGTAACCATTATTATTTAAATTTAACCGTTCTTTATAAGGGAAGTGCCCTGTCATCAACTACTCAATTTGCAAGTGAACTTGGGAAATTAATCTTAATTTCTATAAGAGAATTTGCCAGTTTAAGGAAACTTGCCCTATCAATAAGCATATTTCTGTGGTTACTTCATTAAGTTGTTGAAGTTCCATGAGAAAAATGTCAAAAGATGTACCCAGTACATCAGCAGGTCTTATAACCAATAAAAAGATACCAGGTATTCCTGCTTTATTATGGCAATAAAAAATACATCCAACACAACAGGACAACGCAAAGGTTTATTTATGTTAAGAGTCATACATTTTTAGGGAGGGGGGTTCTTTCCTGCAAAATAGGGCTGACAAGGATGATCATTATAGTTTGGTGGGCAGGAAGAGAGAGATGGGGTGGAAAACTAGGAGGTAAAATGTTGGCTCCTAACCATTTTAGTCCTACTGTCTCTCCCCTGCCTCACTTCTTGTATTTTCAAGCAGCTTGCTGCTGCCATTGGATGAAGGTGTGGATAGGTAATGAATTGCTTGTATGATGTGAATTAACAGTAAGGGGGAGGAGGAAGGGTGCGGGAGGGAAAGGAGACCAGTGTGCAATGACTTGACTGGTTACATTTACCTCTAATAAAGATGCCAAGCTCAGAAAAAAACAGGTCTATAAAGTGGTAGGTGTTAACTCCGTTTCTCTTTGGAACTGAGTAAGAGGATGGGGGCGGGGTGGGGACTGCTCCCTGTTGTCTTTGAAGCTCTTGCGAGAAAGATCTGGACTCTGCAACTGAATGCTCATGTTTCCAGGTTTTAAAAATAGGCAATAACCTGGGAGAAAACTGAAATTAAAGACATTATTTGCTGAGGATAGAAAATGTAACATTTTAACACCCCATTCAGGGCTATAAAAATCACTTGTATTTCTTTTAAATGGGCTCCACTACTTACTCTCTAACTCACCCTCAGGGTTGTGAACTTAAACAGGGATAATACACTGTGAGAATTAAACGAAGGTGTACTTATATATCTCTCTATGTATCTCTATACTGATAAAGAAAGGAATTCTGGAGAAAGTCTGATCCTGATTTTTATGGTGGGTGAGAATGTGGAGTGGGAAGAGGGAATTTAAAGATTCTTATGAGCCCTTAGTGTGTGGCTGAACCTGTTTGATTCCTGCTTTTAATTTAAATTTCTTAAATGAAGACCATCTCATAATCCAAGAGCAGCAAAACTCCCAGATTTCTATTTTTTTTCCAAAAGTGAAAGATCTGGAAGCCCCAGAGCTCTAGTGACAAGGGAGAAAGTATTTGATCCACCTTTACATCAGGAAGGCATCCTTTTTGCCATATTTACCAGTGTTGTCTCCCCAAATATAGGCCAAGTGACACCATTTATCACTGTACTTGCACCACTTTTTTTCTTGTACCTGGACAATTCAAATCATTACCTGCCTGGCCTCTAGCTAGCTGAACTTGTCTCTCCTCATGGAGACATAAGAATGTCTCCCTGTCTGCCAGGTTTTTTTTTTTTTTTAAGATTTATCTATTTATTTATGCAAACAAGCTGGGGTACAGGCCAGAGGCGGGCGGTGAGAGGGTTCACCAGAGACAGAGTGGGGAGCAGAACAGGCAGATGGGAAATACACTGCTGATGGGGAGCAGGGGCGAGGCAGGAGAGTTCTGCCCGCCATGTGGGAATCTCCCCTGCTGGGCATGGACCTCTAGTCTGCTGGCTGCCTACAGCTCTTAACCGCTGCACCACCAGGGAGGCCCAGGTTTACCTTCTTTATCTCTTTCTGGTTCTCTATCCCCTTCTCAATTTCAGTTGCTATAAGAGTTGATGGTAGGACTATAGAAACAAACTAAGATGAACATTTTTGCTTAAGCGTCTAAAAGACTATATTAAAAGAATGTCAAGAGAGTCTGTTGTTTTAGTTGTTTTTTAAAGGAACATACCAAAGCCCATATGATTTTCCAAAGTGTATTTTCCTGTGTCAAAATAGAGTAAGTTTTAAAAGTTGCAAGCATGATGTGTTTGATATAATTTTATTTTCTGCCTCTGAGGTTCTCTGTGACATTTCCTGGAGGTGAATGTTTACATTTTTGATGTTTTCCATGATTGAAGACAAATGTGAACCATGTGACACATAAATGCCCTTTGATCTAGGAATGTGTGTATAAACTTGAATCTGTTTTATATTTTCAGGCCAAAATATAATTTAGAGGTTAAGATAGCGAGAAGGCATTAGTATTTCTTTTTTATTTGTCTTAGAATTTCAAAGTGGAACTTTCCTAAAAGGAATTTAATCGAAAAATCCTTTTGTCATGCTACATACATAAGTCACTGCTTTGTTGCCTTCATACCTTGGACATGTTAGCTGCCCTTTTGATGGAACGTATAAAGTTTTTTGAATTGAAGTATCCAGATGCACATCTTTTCTTACCAGTGCACCCCATCCCTTATTTCCCCCGAGCTTTAGTCCCCACTCTTGTAATAGGCTAAATACAATCCCATTCCCTGCCATCAGTGCAGAAAAATTATCTTAAAGGTGTCTCATTGCTACAACTACCGAAGCAGAAATCACCTATGCCCACTCATTAAAATTATAGGTGGCAACACTACCAATCGTTATTGCGGTCTGAAAAAAGCCGAGAAGGTAAAGAGGTGCTGAGAATAAACTGGGTCCCCTACATACACACCACAACTTAATTCTTACTGAATTCCCATTCATTTCTGTCACCCCTTAGAAAGAGTCATACTGAAAAATGTCTGTTAGATTCTACATATAATCGTGAGACTTGATGGCTCTAGCTTTGTCTACCCTTCCTCCCCTATAAAAGTCTGAGATGATTCAGGGCTCCTATGTTAAATGAGATCTCATAACAAAAGCATTGCACACCCCTGGTACCATAAATCAGAGTGAAAACTAAACAAATTTTACATCTACTGATGTCTTGAGGGTGCATCATCTGAAAGACTAAATCACTGTTCCACTAAACTATGTGCATCTTCTACATACAGCCCCAAATGTTCTGCTGTCATTATACCAATGGTATCACCTCTTTTGGAGAATCAATCAGGACACAAGTAGATCTATTTTGAACTATTTCATATTAAATATGTTCCTCTATAGTGTTTTATACTACTGTGTAAATAATGTTTTATTCTGCATTTTAACATAGAAAATAAAGCATCTCTCAAAACCACAAGTGAGTTTTTTTTGGCAATAAATAGAAGTCAAAACATATATGAGTACACTTATATGTAACTAAAAATTTTCTTAATTTTATATATTATAATATGATTTCACTATTAAGTACTAAGTATATGGAAAGGTGTTCAAGAAGGAATGATTGAGTAAATAGTAATAATAGGTACCATGTGCAAGGCACTGTAGTGATAATTCATGATCTTATACAATCCTCTAAATAGCCCCATGAGAGATATACTATCGCTAAATCCACCCTCTTGAGAAATTCTAGGAATAAGTACTATAATACTCATTTCATTGAAGAGGAAAACTGAAGCTCAGAGTAATAGAATAACCTGCATATTAATGGCAAAGCCAGGGTTTCAACCTCTATTTGACTTCAAAGTCTCTTAGTGTTTTGTCACTTCCAAGTACACATTAAACTTTCCATAGTCCTTGAGACACAGTACTCCATGTAGCAGAAACTTAGGTTCAAGAACTTCAAATCACAACACCTTAAACAATGAAAAAATTAGACTCCAACACATACAAATAAACTGATGTAAGGAATTTAATTTAAAGAATAAAAGTCAGGGCCTCTCTGGTGGCACAGAGGTTAAAGTCTCAGCGCTATCAAGCTATTGGCAGCCATTGCAGCATGAGTTCAATCCCCAGCCAGGGAGCTAACCCACATGGCGCAGCAGACCTCTCCTGTCTCACCCACTGATCCCCTGCAGTGTATTTCAGTAGATCCACCTGTTCTGCTCCCCACTCTGTCTCTGGTGAATCCTTCAACCTCCGCAATTTTGGCCTACACCCAGTTCTTCTATGCATAAATAAATAAATACAATCTTTAAAGAAAGAAAGAATAAAAAGCAAATGAAAGAGTGTCCCAATTTAAGATACACATTTAAACCAATGCTTATACATCTTTAATATCTGCTTCAGCAATACTGGGTTTTTTTTTAATAAATAAAGTTCACAGTAGAAATTCAGTTATACCACACTATCACAGGTCATCAAAAAATAATTGTTTGCATAATATTTTAGAAAACATTTCAACCTCAAGGGTTGGAAGGAAATATTTTCTGCTCAAATTTCAGTTAGCAAGAGCATTAACCCTAACACCACCCTTTCCCTTTGTCCATCATCTGCATCCCCCAGTACAACATACAGTCTGTCAGTTCTGGTAATGAAATTGCTTTCCATTTGGGAAGGATAAAAGGAGAGTAGTCAATGACTGACTGACTCAAGGATATGAGCTGCCAAATGGTATTTATTATGTTCTTTGCACCTTAGTTCTTATCCCAAAACCAATTAGGTAGGGGCAAGTATGCCCCAATTAAATATCCCAATGATCAGTTAGTAATGCTGTTGTTATAGTTAATGTTATGCATGAATTCTTGGCAGAATTTTCCCCTGTCTTTTATTAAATTATAGGGGTAATCTGTCTGAAACATTATTCTCCTTATTATGTGTAGAAGCCTGTAGGAAAATAGATAACATGCCAAACAATAAATGACATTTGTGATCTTACCTGTTGGTTGTCAAGATTCATCAATGTGAGGCTGCATGTTGAGATGATCAGTTTTATATTCATTCCCGAAAACTGCAGATTACTTTTGCCAAGAACTGTTGATTGGAACTTAACTGGCGGCTTTAAAAATAACAAAACAACACTCTCAGTTATGGTTTTTGTTACAGATTGAATGTTTATGCTTTTTAAATGGACCACTGCCCATATTCTTCCTCTGTGGTTTACTTTAAATAAATCAAATGAGATAGGATTGCTTTTAATAAAATGTTCTTCATTGGAATGCAGCAAGTGCTTTAGTACAGAGTAAAATTTGAGCCCTTCTCATACAGTCCTTTCTCCCCAAGTGTTGCGGGGATGGGGAGGGGGGTACCTGCTTTATATAAAAAGAATTCTGATGAGAGTTTGGACTATATGAACTCTCAAGTCCTTTTGAACACCAACCTTTTTAAAGGTTGTTATCTGGATTTATCTTGGCAGATTAAGAAAATATGTAAAAGACAACATATGAAAACTTATGAGTCACAAGAAAAACAGTGCTAAGAGGGTAGTTTATAACTATATATGCTTACACTAAAAATGAAGTTTGATCTCAAATCTACAGTATAACTTTACAACTTATAACAACTTTAAAACTGTAGAACAAACTAAACCCAAAGCTAGCAGATGAAGGAAATAATAAAGATTAAAATAGAGATAAGTGATACAGAGATTAGAAAAATAATAGAGAAAATCAACTAAGCCAAGGGCTGATTCTTTAAAAAAAAAAAAACAGTAAAATTGGCAACCATTAGCTAGAAAACAAGAAAAAGAGAGGACTCAAATTACGAATGTCAGAAATGAAAGTGAGGACATTACTCTGTATTCAATAGAGATAGAAAGGATTTATAACAGTACTGGGGACAACTGTAGATCAACAAATTGGATTCTTCTAGATGAAATGACAAATTCCTAGGCATAGAAACCCTCCCAACACTAAATCATAAAGAAATAGAAAATATGGGTGGACCTATAACTATTAAAAAAAAAAGAAACAAACAAACAAAAAAGCTTGAAAATAATGTGTTGTGTTGACAAGGATGTAGAAAAAATTGAAAACTTGTGCCTTCTGTGCTCTTGGTAGCAATACACAATGGTACAACTATCATGAAAAATAGTAATGCAGCTCCTCAAAAAAGTTAAAAATAGGGTTGCCATATGATCCAGCAATTTCACTTCTTGTTGTATAACACAAAGAAATGGAAGCAGGAACTCAAACAGGTATTTGCACATCCATGTTCATAGCAGCATTATTTATAATTGCTAAAACTTGGAAGTAACCCAAATGCCTATCGACAGATGAATGGATAAGCAAAATGGGATATTAGTCAGTCTATGAAGGAAGGAATTCTGATAAATGTTAAGTATGGATGAAACTTGAGGACAATGTGCAAAGTGAAATAAACCAATCACAAAAATACAAATATTGCACGATTTCACTTGTATGACTCACCTAGTCAAAATCATAGAAACTGAAAGTTTCTCTGTTGTCAGGGATTGGAGATAGGGAAGAAAGGGGAGAGCTATTATTTAATGAGACAGAGTTTCCATTTTGCAAAGATGAAAAGAATTCTGGCGATGGATGGTGGTGATGGCTGCACAGCAACATGAATATACTTAATGCACTGCCCACTTAAAAAGGGTTAGGCTAGAGAGTCTTCTGTTATGTGCATTTTACCCCAATTTTTAAAATTGGGCAAGAAGAGTATAAAAAAATATTGAGTGCTTAGAAGTATCGTTGCACGTATTAAGTACTCAATAAATGCTATCAAAAGAAATTATCTCAAAAATGCCTTTTTTTTTTTACAAGTGTATTCTTTGGAACAATGATCGTTTCATTTGATTGGTTTTCTTTTGTTTTTGAGGTGTGGCCTCATTCTGAGATGAGTCTGTTCATTGGAATCATCCTTCTTGGACTCACTCAGTTGAAGCATCCTATTTGCAGAGATGTGAGGAGCAGGAGGAGGGTAGAGGCTGGGGTTCTGTTAGGGAAACTAGTAATGGGAATTCTAATAGAATTCAAAGACATTGATCAGAGTTTTTTATACCATGAGGCTCATATGAGTCCTGGATGACAGTGAGCTCAGCCCTATGCAAAATGATGAATGATAAGAAGTGAGGCAGGGTGGTATGGACATAGAGAACTAAGTTGGGAATCTGAATCTGGCTTGGACAGCTGGTTCTGACCTTGTTCTTCCTAGCGATTCAAGGCAAAGCCCATCTCTTTTCTGAGCTGCAGTTTGGTAGCTGGCAAGACCAGAATGTTGTGCTGGGAGAGTTCTCAAAATTCCTTTCCTCTTAAACATTCTACAATCCTATAATTTATATAGTTATCTTAAGCACCTTTGTGCCTTCCCTTTGCACTCTTCCAAGCAACTACATATTCTAAGATTGATAGTTTAATAGTCATAACATTAACTACCATCCCCACTGAACATTTAAAATATGCCAGACACTGTCAGGCATTTTGTAGACATCATTTCATTTAATTCTTATGTGACTCCATGAAGTAAGTGCCATTTTTCTCTCATTTTACAGATGGGAAAACCAGTGATCCAAAAGGTGAAGTCATTTGTCCATGGTCACAGTATCAGCAGGTGGCAGAGGCAGGATTTAAATTCAAGTGTATCTAACATCAAAACTTGTGATTTCTTTTGGCATGAAAAGTACTGGCACCCATGTTTCCATTTGAAAATAAGCCAAGAAGTCAAAAAAGTCTAAATGTTAAAATGCAGAATATAATCATAAGACAGCGAAGGGGGAAGGCACCACACTGGTCATCTGGTGCAACAATTTAATTTTACAGGAACAAGAACAGTCTCACAGAGATGAGATACCATGTCCCAAGGTGAGTAAAGATTTTGGAACCCCAATTTTCTGACTTGAAGCCAGATGCTTTCTCCACTCTGTCTCTCTAAGCATCAGCATTTCAGACAGTGACAGGCAAGTCAGAAAATCCTGAGGGACAAGAACAAGATTGAATACAGCTCTGCTACCGTGCCAACTACTAACGGCCATTCTGGACCTGATGCCATATGCTAGGATGAACTAACACTGTTTTTATGTTCTCTTTCCTATATTTAGGGAAACAGAAAAGAAGGAAACCACACCAATATTTACCTTTTGCTTTTTAATAGCTCTGGTGGCCCCAGGGACAGCATCACACAGGCGACTTATTGCTTCCCTACAAAACAAAAACCATATAAAGTCTTAGTATACTAACCAGCAAGCAGCACATGCTCGATAACTGTTAACAAGGATTATGACCAAAATGGACACACAGAACAGAGAGTCTGACATAATCACCTTTCCCCACAGCCACAAAGGGGAAACCACTGAGGTGAATCCTGCAGCTCAAACCCCTACACCCTAACACTGAGAGAATGCATCACAATCAGGCTTCCAACTATTCACTTTCCTCATCTCTTTTTTTGCCTTGAATTTTCAGATTAAGTTTTTTGTGTGTTGTTGGCTTTAGCCAAAAAGGAGGGACAGAACTTTATTGTCTGGGAAGACTTCATAACTTTACTTTTAGCAAAATCCTTTCTCTATTATGAATAAAAAGCTCCATAGTATGTCAGCACGAAAGACAATTAAATAAAAAGGAACCAGGCACCAGAGGAAGTTTAAAAGGATCGGGAGGGAATTGAAGTTCAAGGTGGTCTCAAATGGAGCCTTATTGACTAAGTTACTGCTATAAGCCATTGAGCTTTCATGTAATTTCACAGAAGAAAAGAAAATCAATAACAAATTTCCTCCTTTGCTTATTTTTCTGCCCTTACTATATATTGTACTTCCTGAGAGAAAGGCACCACTAAAATAAGTAGTTGCGCCTTAATGGAAGTGGTGAATGAACTGGCGCCCTCCTCTCCAGAAATGCAGTTATAACTAAGAGCTTTTGTCTCTGGGACTCTGAGCCTTCCTAACCCCCTCAAGCTTTCACTCGGTGTAATCTGAGCCTCCCCCTTGTGGCTTTCAACACATATATTAAACTTTTCACAAAGCAAATGGAAATCTCGAAATTCTTTCTCCGGATCCCTTGGAGATTATTGTTTAAATTGGTAAATTGTATTAACACACATATATACACATGCATACATGCATATTTGCAACATGGTATTAAAGTGTGTGTGTGTGTGTGTGTGTGTGTGTGTGTGTGTGTGTGTAGTACTTCATGAAAGTATTTTCTGAGATTGTTTTGATTCCCCAAAGTGTAGCAATAGAAACAGAGTGGAATGCAGACCCATCAAAGAATAAATAAATATATATAATATATATAATTTATGATTTCTCTATAAATAAATTTATATATATATATATATATATATATATATATAGTAGTACAGACCAATGTTCTCAATGTTCTTCTAGAAGATGCTTTAAAAGATAAGTGGAAGAATTCCCAAAGATTTTAGGCATCATTTTGTATTTATGACATATGTTTTAGGTCAGATTCTCATTTTTCTGGATAAATCAAACTCTTCTCCAAGGTATTAGCTTGCCTAATTTTTCTATTATTACCTGCAACCAAAGGGTAGAACAGCTTTTTGATTTAGCGTATTTCCTCTGAATTTCATGCTGTTTCTCTAGGATTTCAACTTTTATGTGTTGAGTCAAACAGAGGGATGACACAGAGGGTTGGGCTCTTTCATTTGCACAATTGATTGATGTTTTGAGTCATCTTAATGATTATTCAATAAGTAATGAGATTTATACATTATTGATCCAAATTGGCCTTTGGTACAGCCCAAATAACCAGTCCAGCTACCCAGCTGTGTTGTTGGTATTTAATAAAGAGGCATTTGTAAGAAAGGTATTATCAGATCCTTTACTCCACGAGAGCCAACTGGGGTGCTTTGGTGTAAAGAGCTCTCTGTAAACGTTTTGAAATGCCAAAGGAGGGCACTGATGCTGACAAGTATGACAACAGTTATTATTAGAAGTTATTACTTTTTATATAGTACTTTGTAATTCTGAGGAATGTCTCAGGCATTGGTTTTTGGTTCTTAGACCAACTGTCAGTGTCCTCTAACAAAAGTAAGGCGAGTTTGAATGAAAGGGAAAGCTTTATAGGATGAGCACCTCAAGCATGAACATTCCTGTTAGAGTTTGGAAATTCCAGACAGAGGGAAGAGCGTGCACAAAAACACCAAAACTTATTTTATGATATGAGGGTAACTAAAAATACTTTGATATCACTGCAGCTGAAGTGTGGTAAAGTAAGAGTGCAGTAGGATAAGAGCTCAGAGATGGCATTTACACTTCTGAAATCCAAACTCCCCCCAAAATCCTATATAATATCAACAGTTAGCTATCTTCTGAGTGACTGTGATTGGCCACAATAACACTCATGTATCAATATAAGTGATAAATTCAGTGTTCTTTTTTTTTTAATTCAGATTTTGAGTCATGGCCTCCTCACTACTTGAAGCATAAGGTCATCTTGAACACTCTTACTTAGCAGCATTTCAAGGGACCCTTTGACCAAGAGGAATACTTCCTGTACCCCTTGTGCCAATGTGTTTTGCCATCCACAAAGGTGGCAACATTATCTGAACTCTAATTTCATTGTTCTTTTTCTGTTGCGTGTTTATTGAAGTAACAATAAAACTTTTATTGATTTAAAAAAAAAGAGAGCTCAGAGATGGGATTCAAGTCTGAAAACTTTGTTCTGTAAAGAACCAGATTGTGCGTATTTTAGACTGTGCTCTGTTGCAACTGCAACTGCTGTTGTAGCTGGTAAATAGTCATTGACTATATATAAACAAAGGATCATAGCTGTGTTCCAATAAAACTCTATTTCTAAAACAGGCAACTGGTTATATTTGGCCCAAGGGCAATAGTTTGCCAATTCCTAGATTAATTTTACACAAAAGGAGATAGAAATGGTTCCGTTTTAAAAAAACAGGAAAATGTTCACATTTATTGGATTTTTTAAATTTAAAATTAAAACACCTACAACATACTTCACATTCATTAATTAGAAAAAGAGAAAATTACAAAATACGGTATTGGGAAAGATGAAAATTATTCCACTTCAGGCAAATCTATGCACTTCTGGGGGAAGTAATACAATCTTCCAGGGAGCATTTGGTAAAGGACGACAAACGTAATAAATTCAAGCTTTTGACGAGGGAGGGAGAATTGGTATTGGAATAGCTTAAGATATATAAAAGAAACATTTCTTTTAAAGTAAAAAACCAAAGTTTGTGATATAACTATAAAACACAGCATCTTAAGCAGTGCCATTTAGAAAGCTAAGGATAAAGACTATAAAAATATGAAGGATGGATCTATATAAATGAGTTGGGGGAGAGAAGCAGAACTTGGAATATATACATATTAGTAGCAGCTATGTAAGATTAATTCTATATAAATAATGCTATAGAAAGTTTATAGACAGTAACTTAGATTAGGTGTTTGTGTGTGTGTGTGTGAGTGTGTGTGTGTGTGTGTGTGTGTGTTTCCTTTTTGTATCAAATTGATGTATACAATGTGATGTTTTACTTTCACTGGGCAGTTGATTGCACAAATAATCTTTTTAAATGTTCAGAGGAAAGTAAAGTAAGTTTCCTCAGCAGGAGTTTTGCTCATGTGCTGCATCAAGATGTTCTAGTGGAGAGTGACCCAGACTTTCCAGGCTTCTGTCGACACCCACAGAGAGACGGGACACTGCTCTTGCTTCTGCTAATGATGGGCAGCAGCTTACACTTCTTTCTCTTTTTTTTTTTATGAATGTATATATTTTCTTACTTTTTTGTTAATTTTTGCACAGTATTTTATTTCTCCCCTCAGGTATAGTCCCTGTAGTTCTCCCACCACATCACATGTGAACTGCCACTGTAAGAGGGTGGTCCTCGGGAAAGGGGGGGTGTCCCAGGACCCCACCCCCACCTGAAACCATAGAGATCCAAGACACCTAGGACTACACCCTGTAATCTGTGCCGCCATAGATATGGTGGAATAAAAATTGAAAGGGGGATTGTAAGAGGGTGGTCCTCAGGAAAGGGGAGTGTCCGACCCCACCACCACCACCTTAAGCCAGAGAGATCCAAGACACCTAGGACTATGAATCCCAGAATGCCATCATCACCGAAGGAAGGATGCTGAGGACTGAGGGTGGAGTTAAGAAATGGTTTTGGGGATTTAAATACCAGACCTGCGAGCTTGGAGGGGGGCTATTGCTCATGGTTGTGGATTGCCAAGTTTTTTTGAGTGGGCCATAAGATTCCAGCTCAGCAGAACTGGTAGAATGCATTCACCAATTTATTCTTTCTCTTTTTCCTTCCCCTTTTTGTAAATAAACCCTTTTATTAACTTTATTGTGTGTGTCTGCAGTTGAGTCTTTTAAGTACCTTTTAACACACGGGTGAGAACCCAGACAGGCACCCCATTTATATCTGGGCTGCCCTGTAACACTACCACTGTCCCTTGTGCTCTTCCCTCCCCTGTTTTGACCCTGCTCTTTCTGCCTCCCCTGCTGGATGCCTCAGACCTACGGTCAGCTTGTAACTTTTATCTTTTTCCTGCCTCTCTGTTCAATTTCTCTATATTCTCCAAACTAGTGCAGCCACCCAATATTTCTCTTTTTCCTTCTTATTTATTTCTCTTTCTCTCCTCTTTATTTCTTCCTCTGGTCCTGTCCCAGCCCGGCCTTGAACTCCCCATCTAAATCCAGATTGATCTTTTTCAATTTATTTGGTAGACTTGCTGGTTTTTATTCCCTGGAATTGTTTAAAGAAGAAAAATCTTGGCTTTAGCAATATTTTCGCAATAGAAATCCCTGCCCAAGGCTCTCAGCCAGGCCTGGGTTCTGTCAAAGGAGCAGCTCCTATTTTATGGTCACACCCCCAGTAAGTGCCTTGTGCACATCATCTCATTGACTCTTAATCTCATTTCAAGGCCGGTGTTGTATGCTCATCTTATAAATGAGGAAATTAACCTTCAGAGGATTTAAAGAATGTAGTGGATAGTGGGAGAACAGCCTGCATATCCAGGTCTGACAGCAACACTCTCCCAGGAGGAGCCACATTGAGAGGTAAATGAAAAGGAGGAAATCCTAGGCCCCAGGGACTGGAGGAAATAGTATACTGTTAGTTTTTTTTTTTTTTAAGATTTATTTGTATTTATTTATTCATAGAAGAACTGGGGTGTAGGCCAGAGGTGGGTGGGGGGAAGTGAGAGGATTCACCTGAGACAGAGTGGGGAGCAGAACAGGTTGATCTACTGAAATACACTGCTGAGGGGAACAGTGGGTGAGACAGGAGAGGTCTGCTGTTCCATATGTGGGACAGCTCCCTGGCCAGGATTGAACTCAGGTCATAGTAGTGATAGCATTGAGATTTAACCCCTAGGCCACTAGTGATGCAGTGAAACAGGACAGGGAGGCCCGTATTTTGTTAGTTTTTTTCTAGCTGGCTCCCTCAACATAGCGAAGGGCTCCTTTACCAAACCTCATCCTAATATGACTAGGGTAAACTGCCAAAGGAATAAGGCAAAGTGCAGAGGACAACTCTAGAAAAGGCTCTAGTGGGTTCCCTGGTTCTTCCTAGGACCTTTGCTTCTGTAACCCCTTCTGGAAGAAGAGCATCCAGAGCCCATCATAAGCCAGTGTGGATGAGCTCACACATATATCCACAGGCTCACACAGAATGGAATATAATCCAGCCTTAAAAAGGAAGGCTATTCTGCAATACACTACAAAATGGATGAATCTTGAGGACCTTATGCAAAGTAAAATAAGCCAGTCACAGAAAGATAATACTTACATGAAATTCTTAGATTTGAATGATTTGTTATTCTCATTAGAGAAATGTTAAATTTTTCCTCCCAGTCATAGAGACAGGAAGTAGGAAGTTGGCTATTGGGGGCTAGAGTTATTGTTTAAGGGGTAGAATTTCAGTTTTATCAGATAAAGAGTTAGGGGGTGGATGGAGTGGTGGCTGCAAAACAATGGAAATGTATTAACTTCACTGAAATGAACACTAAAAAATTTGCTAAAATGGAAAGCTTGTCAATTTAGCAAATTTTATACTGTGTGTATTTTAGTACAATTTGAAAGAGAAAAAAAAATACCCAAAGAGTAGTTATTATTACTTTGGATTTGAGGCTCTAAAGAGTCATAGGCTCTCTCACTGTTTATAAAAACTTTTCTGTTCAATTTTAGAGGGCCCACTCGCCCTCACCACCACCCCCAGAATACCATCTGTGAACCTTTTAGGAATCTGCAGATCCCAGATTAAGAACCGCTCTAAAACAACCTCTCAAATTCTGCTTCCTTTGCTGATAGGAGTGTTCACAAATCTCCTGAAACCCCAGCCAGGGAAGAGAGACATATGCCTGCATTTTGTTGTCTTTCTTCACAAAGATCTTTTCTTCCCCCCAAGACTGGTACTAAGAGATTAACTGTAACATTTACCAGAACAAATAGTACTTTCTGTGCTTTTCTGGAGTTTCAGTCACACCCTTCACCTAAAGCGCTGACTTGACATGCTGAGAACGAAAACCCAAGAGCCTCAGGCAAGGAATTCTCACAGGACCCTGGGCACCCCCAGCCCGTTCCAATCTTAGCTGCCCAAGCTGCTCCCATTTCTGCAGGACCCTTTTGGAGCTGGCTTGGCCAGGAGACATTCTCTAGCTAGCAGACAGGCAGCAATGCCCTTTTTTAGAGGAGCAGAATTTTCGGAGCTTAAATAGCTAAAGATTTCCATCCTGGGAGCCTGCACTAGAAAGAAAGGAGAAACGCCCCACAGAAGCAACAGTGGTCACTTTGTTTATTGTTTTGCCACATGAGAGGGAAGGGGAGAAGTGGGCTGATGTAAGAGAATGAGAATGCAGTTGAAGATTTGCTTTTAAGCATATAAAACTCTGCCTACGCCATAGGATCCAAAAAAGATATTTTGTCTGTTTTAACAGAGTCCAAGCTAATTATCCAAACAAAGCCACCTTTCTTCACCAACCTCTGGACACTACAGTACTTAATTTGAATTTTTTCTGTCTTTAACCCTTAAACAGTTAAACTGGTCTGAAAGCGAGGTTGCCTAGCCCTCTCCCCTTTTATTAACTTTGGAAGGCAATAACACAATCCAAGAAGTGGGGTAATTAATGGGGGAATGGGGCTGGAGACAGATTGTAATGACTGTCAAAATGCAGTTTCAGTAAATAGGAAAGCCAGAAAATGAGTAACATGAAACCAGGGAAATGGCCCAGTGGAATGGCTGAAGTCAACTCTCCCACTTCCAGACACACACACACACACACACACACACACACACACACACACACACACACACTCTGAAGGAACGGTTTCAGTTTTGTTGAGGCAAATAAAAATGAGAATAAATTTGAATCGCAGCAAGTGTCTTTCCAAAATAAAACAAAGTCACTTTCCCAGGGGACTTACCCTTCCTTTTCATCTCCAACATGAAACCTGCAAGAAATCAGTTAACAATGTTGAAGGGACAAGTTGTCATCTGAATGTCTCAAACTGCCTTCATATAGATAAACGAAGGGACTCGTGAGTAACCGAGCCTCCCCATCAGTGTGGTATTATACTGTCCCTATTGTTCCAGGGAAATTAGTACCTACTTTTTGAAATCATTGCCTCAAGGACATCAAAGCTCAGTGATCTATGTGCTCAATTTTGTTCAACTTGATGAAATTAAATACACCAAGAAATTGGTGCAAGCCCACAGACAGGACACTTTAGAGCAGGAGTCTGCCTCCAGGGTGATAAGCCCACAATGCACGTAGTCAGTGCCTGCAGACACACCTAGAATGGAAAGCCTCAGACCCTTTTGTGCTATTATCAAGGGGCATCACTGCCAGTGCGAGTTAGCAGAAGAGACTCAGCCCAGCAAATATAGCCTTTCCTTTTAGAAATTGGCACTCCAAGTCCCAGAATGGTCAAACAAAACGTTTCAGGACTGCCCGTAGCATTTACTCTCACCTTGACTTACCACACTACTCCATTCAACTTGAATTATATTTAAAATCTGATCCTAGGGTACATTTGCAATTTTACCCAGTAAAGCCCCCGCAGAACACAAGTTGTTCTGTCTGCTATGTAATTCTGCCTTTGGCTCATCAGTTGCACTTTAAAAATGAAAAGAAAGCCCATCCTGTTACTGGTATCAGTATCGCACCTTCCCTACAAATCTCCCCTGGTGAATGGAAATAAAGTGCTGATTTTCTCCTATCCTCACAGTGATTTCTTGTAACAGAGTCACATATTTCAAAATGCAAACACCTACATGCACAGTCTGATGGCTTATACCCCTTCGAAGTGTTCAAGCCTTATGAAAATGAGTGTCTAAGTGCTTATGGCAATGACAATAGAGAAATGTAGTTGATGTCATACAAAACATGCTGGAATTTGTAAATCCAAAATAAAACTTCTCCTTTGGGATGAACAGGGCTTTTTAAAAACAACTGTTTTAGAGAAATAATCAAATATTTTCTCT
Source organism: Scalopus aquaticus (assembly GCA_004024925.1). Taxonomy (NCBI): domain Eukaryota; kingdom Metazoa; phylum Chordata; class Mammalia; order Eulipotyphla; family Talpidae; genus Scalopus; species Scalopus aquaticus. The sequence goes on from PVIJ01003701.1 coordinate 18,791, forward strand.
TCACAAATTCAGGTTCAGAACTTTTTCACATTTCGTTTCATTCAAAATATTGTGAAGGCATATATTTTGGAGTTAAAATATGAACTGATATAAGTGTGGTCACTTAAGAATCAATGCACATTTGTTAGAAAACCAAAACAAATAATCATCACTTTATTCATACATCACTGCAAAGACATTTCTTTACTTCTGAAAATTAGGCCTCTCTTCAAAGAAGGAAGAGTTGGCATGATTTCAGATATTTAAGATAGTTTGCCATAGAGGTATCTGTAATATTGAGCAGGACAATTGTCAAAATGAGTATATGACTTCCACCATTATTTTAAAAAACATAAAGGCCGGTTAGAATTCTGGTTATTTTTAAAAAGCACTTTAGCGTAGATTTTATCTGTGAAATTCACTGTGTGTGTGTGTTTGTGCATGCACACACAACTGGAAGGAATCAATAACTGACCTAGCCACTCCACTCTGTCCACTGTGAACAGCACATCTGCTAAGAATTCACCCACATGACCACTTACATAAGTGGTGATCAAACTTTAAAGTTCTGAAGAATCTACTGGAGAGGTGGTCAAAATGCAGATTCCTGGGACAGTTCCTAGAGATTTTGATTCTGTAGGTCTGAGGTGAGGTCTAGGAACCTCCAATTTAACAAGCCCCCTGGGTGACTCTGGAGCAGATCAGTTCATGGACCGCACAGATGTCTTGGACCCACTGCACAAGATGTTGGGTTCTGTGTTCCACAGCTTCGACAGATGGTTACATTAGTGCATGCTAAGGAATTAGGTCACCTGTTCCCAAAGGCTAGGTTAGGGGAGGATATATACCACAGTACATTTGATAATGTACCATTTGAGGGGAAAATTTGTGTTCAACTTTGTCAGTCAATATGCTGCGATGGATATTTGGCTTAGTCTTCTCTCTGTCTCCTTCATCCCTGCCAGCTCCCTATGGACTTTCACCAAAGGGCATCTGGAGGTTCTGAAAAACTCTGCTCACATCACCCCTTGCACACACAGGTGGTGATGATGACCTGCATTTTCTCTCCCATCTGGTGGCCTGGATACTGAGATGGTCCATCTGCCCCTCAAAATGCATTTCCATTCTAGGCGGTGGTTCTCAACCTTGCCTGCACATTGGCAAAACACAAGGGGCTTTTAACAAATCTGGAACACTAGGCCTCGTCTCCAGACTCCATTCTAATTTAATTGGCACAGTGTAGGACTTGGGGACTGGGATTTGTAAAAGCTCCCAGAATTCCCAGTAGAGCTAAGGTCAAGAATCACTCAGTCAATAGTAGCAGTCAGCATGCCTTCCCTGTGAAGGGCCAGATACTAAGCCCATTAAGCCATGCAGTCTGGAGCTTCTGTCTCAACTATTCAATTCCAAAACTGCAGGTTGAAAAGCAGACCAAGACAATACATAAATGAATGGGCATGGTTCCAGTAACACCAAGAGACACCGAAATTTGAATTTCATACAATTTTCACATCATATAATATTCTTAGATTCCCTTACCTCCCGCAATAATTAAAAAAAATCAAAACCATCCTTAGCTTTCAAAGTGGCAAAATCAACATCAAGTAGGAGGCTGGATTGTACTTACGGGCTGTGGTTTGCTGACCCTTCTCCTGGAGCAAATTAGACATGTATATATGAGTCTTTGGGGTCATGGTCCTGGGTGCTTGGGGTACTACAGATATCACCTACTATGGTTTCACGTATAAAAAACCAAACAAAAGGTCAGGAAAAAGACAAAACTTGCAAGCTGACCATAGATCTGAGACACACAGCAAGGGAGCGGGAGGGAGAGGGGTCAAAACAGGGACTATGGTGATAGATCACGGGTGAATTGGTGGTGGGAGAACTACAGGGACTACACCTGAGGGGAGAAATTGTACAAAAAATGAACAATGATGTAAGAAAATAAGAAAATTTAGGAAAAAACCCACATATATTAAGTACTGACTTCTATAGGAAACCTTTGGGCCACAAAGGGAAGGTAATAGAATGCATTCTTATCTGGTTCTGCTTGGGAAAGAAGCCCTGGGGGAAATATTCACTAGAAAAGTTATTTCAGGGCCTCCCTGGTGGCACAGCGTGTAAAGCACAGCACTATGAAGCTATCCAGAGCCACTGCAACACAAGTTCGATCCCCAGCCAGGAAGATTCCCACATGGCACTGCAGACCTCTCCTGCCTTGTCTGCTGCTCCCCTCAGCAGTGTGCTTCAGTCTTTCTGCCTGTTCTGTTCCCCACTCTGTCTCTGGCGAATCCTCTCACTTCCCACACCTCTGGCCTATACCCCAGCTTCTATGCATAAATAAATAAATCTTTAAAAAAAAAGAAAAGAAAAGTTATTTCGTTAAGGATTCAGATCTTAGTAAAAAATACTAGGATTTCCCCACAGTGTATAGGCTTTAACACTCATGCATTTTGAGCTCTGAATTAATTTGTTTCTCCTTAACAATGGAGGTCACCCATTACCATCCATACTTAGACATGGGCAAACAGCTAACTTCACACTAGGTCAATGAATGTGTGTATATTACCCACTTGAGAGTGTATGTGTGTGCACTCATGTCATAATATCTGCATGTCTGTAAGTTCCTATAGATTCACATGATAAACAAACTCTGATTTTAGCAACTACTTTAGCAAGTAGATCATATTTTCTATAGACAAGATGTCACATTTGGAAATTTCATTCTTGATCAAGGAAAACCTGGCAAATAAAATATAGATACTGTAAATAGCCTGTCATAGAACAAACCAATAACCATTTTATAAACCTCTATAATTATCTAAAGCACTAAAACAATGCCCGAAGTCCTATAAAAGGGGCAAAAACATACATAATACCTATACACATAGTCTCAAAACTTCTTGAAATGTCCAGCCATCACATAAGACTACAGCTCAATTGAATTATATTCTAAAATCAATACACTAGCTATAATAATACTAAATATTTGATAAACAATTTTATAAACCTTAGATTTTATTGGAGATATTGGGGGGTGATCTAAATACGATAGTCCCAATCTTTTTTTAAAGGTGGTCAAAGAAATTAGCTTCTTTTCCCTTTGAGGTAGAAATCTACTTTTTTACTGCATCTACTGCCTCTACATTTTAAGACCTTTCCGTCCTGCTTTTTTTCCTTTTCTTCTCCCTCCTCCCCTCTCCATTATTTACTCCCCTTCTCAGCATATGATTATTATAAAATTACCACAGTGCCACAATGTTACTCTGTTCTCTCCAAAGATGACTGCTCCAGGATGAATTCCCTGGGAATTTGATATTTGGCACTGAGAAAAACCAAAGGTGGGGAGTCTTTGTACTCCTGCTGCTTTAGTCTGGGGGTGCGGGGGGCCCTGACCCCTGTCCTTCTGTGGGTTAGTGTTCACTGCTATTCAGGTTCCATCAGCTGCCCCAATATCTTTTCAAGAAATCTCCCTTTGGGTATAAGCTAGGCAGAATCATTTTCTGTTACTTAAAGCCAAAAAGAATGAATATCCATTTGTCAAGTAGACACACTTAGAATTATTTCTTCCATCTTAAATCCCAGGTCAAAGCAAGTACTACTCAGAGTTAATGAGCTAGAAAATGTGCATGATAAATGACAAAAACATGCTACGAATTAATATACACCATTTAGTTCTTAAATTTAGGATTGGGAAAAACCTAACACTAAATGGTTACTGTCACTTACTTATGTCCAGTGACTTGTCTATTTTTCCTTTTATATTACCTTACTTCCCGTTTCCCAACAAGCTTTACATGTTATTACTGAAATAAACAAAGCTGAGAATGTTTTAAGAATCTGATGTCCCATGAGAAACACCACCAGCAATGATGATGAGCATAGCCATGTTGTTCTCTCACTTAGATGTGATTTTAAAGACAACTCAGGACTGCTTTTATTTCTAGAATCATCTCCCACCATCTGCTCTAGTCACAGTTACAAGAGCAGTTTCTTAGCTCGAAACCAAAGTCAAAGTGGTTAGGAAACACTAAGTGCTGACAGGATTTGGAATGAGAGTGCCAAGATTTGAGCTGCATGGGCCTCCCTGGTGGTGCAATGGGTTAAGCGCAGCACTATGAAGCTATCCAGAGCCACTGCAGCATGAGTTCGATCCCCAGTCAGGGAGACTCCCACATGGCGCAGCAGACCTCTCCCGCCTCGCCTGCTGCTCGCTCAGCAGTGTACTTCAGTAGATCTGTCTGTTCTGCTCCCCACTCTGCCTCTAGTGAATCCTCTCACCACCCCACACATCTGGCCTACACCCCAGTTCTTGTATGCATAAATAAATAAATCTTTTTTTAAAAAATGATTTGAGCTGCAGCAAAGGAGCTGTATGGTCCTGGGATGGTCATCTACCTTCTCTGAGCCAGGGCATCCCCCACTCTGAAATGGGAAGTTATAGCACCCCCTCCCTCCAGGTGATTGTGTGGCGCATAAGGGAACATGGATGCAAAAGCTCTGTGCAGTGCTAAACAAACATTAGACCCTTAGCCACGCTCTCCTTTTGTCCTCTAGCAGCCGTCTTGGCCAGTATGGCATTTGGTTGGGCTCTTCTGTCAAGAAATGGCATGAAGCCACCATGCACTCCTTACCAAACTCTTGCTCTACTCTTACTCTTACTCTTGCTCTTACCAAACTTCTAGCTCTGCTAGAAGCTCAGGCTTTGAAGTGTCAAGTTACTCTTCACTTACTGGCTTTGAATTCTTTCAACAAAATAAAATTAATTTATATGGCACTGAATACTCCAAAAATATAACTCATCTAATAACTATCCTTTGAAAAATTGTAGTAAAACATACTTCACATAAAATTGACCATTTTAATCATTTTAAATGTAGAGTTGTGTGGCACCAAGTGCATTCACATTGTTGTATAACCATCACAACCATCTGCAGATAATTTTCTTCCTTGCAAACTGAAATTTTGTATTTAGTAAATAATAACTCCATCCCTTTCTGTACTCCCAGGTCCTGGCAATCACCACTCTACCATCTATGTCTGGATCTGGCTACTCCAGGTACTTCATATAAGTGAAACCATACATACAGTGGATGATTTCACTCAACATTATGTCTTCAAGGCTTGCTATGATCTGAATGTTTGTGTCTTCCCAAAATTTGCACATTAAAATCCTAACCCCCAAAGGTAATGGTATCAGTGGGAAGGTAGTTAAGTCATGAGGCTGGACTACCTTCATGAATGGAATTAGTGTTCTTATATAAGAGACAACCCCTCAGCTGCCAGGCCCCTTCTGTAATGTAAGTGCACCATGAGGAGCCCACCATCTCGCCCATCAAGCAGTCCCTTGACCTCAGACCCCCACCCTCTGCACTGTGAGAGTGACACTCTGTTGCTTATAAGCTCCTACTCTGTTGTATGTTTTTATGGTGGCCCAGATGGATACACCGTGTGTCAGTTCCCTTTTTTTTTTAGCTTTATTAAGGTATAATTGATAAAGTTTCCATTTATTTAAATTGTCTCTGTGATGATTTGACACATGTATCATTGTGAAAAGATACCTATAGCCAAATTAATCAATACATCCATCATCTCATCTATGTACCTTTTTTTTGTAAGAACGCTTAAGATTTACTCTCTTCTACGGAGGAGGACTATGCGTGTTTTGGTGGTGGAAGAGTTATAGTGAACACGCCTGAGGGGAGATATTAGGATTTCTTAACAAGGATGTAAAGCAATGGTACCTCATTCAAATAAATACATTTTTTAAAAAAGATTTACTCTCCTAGCAAATTTCAATTATACACTAGAGTCACCATACTGCACATTACATCCTCAGGCCTTAGACACTGAAACAGAGTTTATACTCTTTTCCCAACATGTCTCCACTTCCCTCACAGCCCGGCCCCTTACATCACCATTCTACTCTATTTCTGTAAGTTCAACTTAAGATTCAACCTTAAGTGATACCATTAAGTATTTGTCTTTCTCTGTCTGGCTTATTTAGCATAATGCCTCCCAGGTTCATTCATGTGTCACAACTGGCAAAATGTCCCTATTTTTAAAGTGATTAATATTCCATTTTGCATATATATGCATAGCATATTTTGCTTATCCATCCACCTATCAATAGACTCTTGGGTTACTTCCACCTTTGGGGTGTTGTGAATAATGCTGCTCTGACATGGATAATAATCCATGGAAAATTATCTGTTTGAGTCCTTGTTTTCCATGCTTTTAGATATATACCGAGAAGGAGAATTGCTAGATCATATGGTAATTTTATTTTGTACTTTTGAGACACTGCCATACTATTTTCCACAGTGGCTGTATCATTGCAAACAGCAATGCACAAGAGTTTTAATTTCTTCCCATCCTCTCCAACATTTGCTATAATCTGGATTTGTGGTCATTTTTTAAAATAACCATTTTAATGAGTATGAAGTGCTATCTTACGGTTTTTATTTGCATTTCCCAAGTATTAGTGAAGTTGAGCTTCTATTCATGTGCTTTTCGTCCATTTGCATCTCTTCTTTGGAGAAATGTCTGCTGAAGTACTTTGCCCCGTTTTTAATAGGGTTTTTTGTTCCTGGGTTGAGTTGTAGGAGCTCCTTATATTTTCTAGATATTAACCCCTTATCAAATATGTGATTTACAAATATTCTGCCCCATTCTGTGGGGTGTCTCAATAACTCTACATCTTGGCCTTATACCTGTCAAAGAGTAACTGTGTGCCTGTATGTAATAGACACGGTGCAAAGAATTACTCTGAACAAAAAGGTGCCACTGACTTTCATAACTTTCTCTCAGTATTTGATTTTGTCATGCTATCAGAGCCCTTCCCAAGTCTTTGGAAACATGTCTTTAAATTACTAGATCTTTGAAGTGCTACCAGGAATTTACAGACTATTTCAGCTCAAATAACTGAGAAATGAGATCTCAGTCTTAAATATATTTGAGGAAGAAGGGAGCAGGGAAACTTGAAACTAGAAAAAGCGGTCTTGTGCACACATTCACACACACACACACACACACACACACCCCACACACACACCCCAAAATCTCTAGCCAGGGCTTCCTGACATCTGCACGTGAGTGAAAGCAACACCAGTTGCACCCATTGCCACACTGACATCAGTGCTTGTCTAGAATATTTGACTGTTGGTTTTTTTTTTTAATTTTTTTTGTTGTTGTTCATGGTTTTTTTTTTTTGTATTTTTTTTATTGTTATTTATGTCTTTTACATTTTGTATTCCCCTTGGGTAGCCCACCACCAATTCACCCGTGATCCATCTCCATGGTCCCCTGTATTCTCCTCCCTTCCATTTTGTGACTGTTGTTTTATGTATCTGTGTCCCCGACTGATCAAGGTTAAGAGCCTTGAACCTGGGACACCTGACCCTGACAGAGTTTTAGCATTCTTTCCTGACCAACAATGAACTTTTTTTCATTCTACCGCGGACATTCTCTCTCAGTCAGAGTGGTGGTTTCCAACCCTTAGCACACTCACTATGACCTGGAACTATAATTCCTGATTTTTTTTCTCTTTACTATTCTTCTCAGTAAGTTTCTTCACTGGGGAGTATTAACAGCCTGGCAAGTTAACAGAGTAGGCCTTTTATTCCCCTCTGCTGGTGGTCGAGCTACCATGGGGATTGCAATCCTGCTCTTTCCTCCATGATCTGTTACAAGTCAGAACAGAATCCACACGGTAGGTGCTGGCACAGGTACTCCAGGTTTTACACAGAGATACACACGCTTATCCATGTGAAGCTACAACCAATCTTGTGGGGCGCGGTAGGTCCGCCATTACCAGATGGAGCCAGAGGAAAGAGGCGGTAGGACTTTAAGAGTGGGTAAACAGGATAGCCACAGCCCGTGATGTTCACGTGTACAGCGGCTTTAGAGCTCGTGCGCGCGTGATCACTAAGACCATTGGTCGGGCCCAGTTTGACTTTTAACATGATTGGGGTATGTAAATCCTGCAGTAAGATGATTGGTGGAACAATTGTATATAAGGAGGACAATAAAGTGGTGGAGAGAGAGAGAAGAGAGAAGAAGATTAAAGAATCAGTTGAAGATCACCTCTGAGTCGCGTCTTCCTGCTGGACTGGGGACCGCGCGCGACACAATCTCATTCCTATATTCCTCAAGAAATTGAGATAAATGCCAGCCTATTTGCAAACAGATTTCTTCATTTAGCCATCTAATAACTAACATGCAGTTATCTGACCTTTACAGAATATTCTTCCTCCAGAGGTTCACATTCCAGATATTCACATTCTTTAGAAACTGCATATATGGGTTCTTATATGTGGCTTATTCAGCCACAGCTTGGATCTGTTTTGCATGAATGGTTGCATACACACACACACACACACACACCCCAGAAGTATGCATTTGTCTCTGAAGAACTTTAATGTCCTATTGAAGCCAAGAATCAAAATTTCAAGACAGTGCATTAAATTTAGAGAACGAAAATGACTCAGGAGCAATAATGTTACAAACAGGAAATTAGTCCAATTACAATATTCTCTGAATTATGAGCACTGCTTCCTTGTTGCTCTACCTAGTACTCAATTACCTGAATAGTCTGCTTACTGTCTGGACCAGCAGTTCAATAAACAACCTACTCAGGATCTTTTCCTCCCATAACATGGAACAGGGCAGGTAAATAAAGCACAACATGCAGCCCCATATGATCAGCTAGAGAAAATGAACCTTTAGCCAGGAACCCCAACCCTGTGGGAGCACTCACCACCCACTCTCTAACAGCTCCCCATTTCCCCTCACAGACCCTAGGATGGCAATCTCTGGAATGAGGCAAACCCACTTCGAGCTGCTGCTTCCCAGATGTCTGGGAGTCTGGCGTGGGCAGATCCTGTGCAGGATGCCGCTTGCTCAGTCTGGCTGATTTTATTACCAATTAGGAGCTACAAATGTAAGGGGCTAAATACAGGAAGTGGACAGAGCAGTAAGACAATGATCTGGAGATGTGTCCTGCCCCTTGAGGCAGATTATGTGCTGTGGTGATGAAGCGAACATCCCCTCGATGGTTCCGCTAGTTCTGCTGAGGGCAGATCCCTGGTGTGTTCTCCCTCCTTCAGCATCGAAGACAGGTCCCCACCCAGACAAACGAAGGAGCCTCCAGAGGGCAAAAGAAAGTCTTTTTCTACTTGGTATGATGTAAATGTATGCCCAAGGGAGGGAAGTCGGGGTATAGATTTTAGTGACCTGATTTCTTTTGTTTGTGTGTGTTTCAGATCAAATAAGATTTTGTTGTTGTTGTTATTTTAGCTTTAAAAATCAAAAGAACATTTTTAGTGGCGAGAACAAATGACTATCATCAGCATGATTTTTACCATCCTCTTCTCTTACTTCCTCTTGATATTGTTTTCCAGATGCTTTGAAGAAAACTGTGACTCTGAGCTTTTGTTTTCCTATTGATTTTCTTTCTCTTTCCTATCAGGGAAAGCTTCATCATTTGCTCACTTAAATGAATACTCAATACTTGAAATGAATACTCAATGATTACTCAATTAGTAAAAACTGAGACCTGGTCCAGAATAATTAGTGAAGAGAATAGATGCCTGGGTGAGAATTAGTAGAAAATGACAGTAAAGGCCACCCCTGGGCTCCTTCAGGGACAAAATCTGGAGTCAAGGTGGAGAGGAAGGATGAATGCTTTGGAAGGGGTGTGATTCGGAGGAGATGCTAAGGCAATGAATGGCCCCTTGCCCTTGTTTTTTTCTGTGCTCTGTTTGAGTACTTTTCTGTGTTTTATGTCTTGTGGATTCATCCTTCAAACAACTGGCAGAAAGATCTCTCCTAAAAATTCTACATCATCTTCCTCCTGTTTCAGAGGCTGGCCCAATGGATGTATCTTATTCATGGCTCCACCTTATAGTCTGTTATCTGGAACAAAGCAAGATTGGTATAGGAATGGCAAGACCGTGACCCTGGGTGGGAGAGTAACCAGAAGGCAATGATTTATCTCTGCAGTGGTAATAGTTACCCGAATTTGTCAGCATTCACAGCTTGATCTTATGTTTGATGGCAAATGCCAGGAGAGAGTTATGGCTACAAAAACGGAAGTGTTTTCTTTGGAATTCTAACTGGCCCATTGAAAAACTGCGTTTTTGGATTAAGTAGGATTTTGAGCTAAATGCAACTGTGAATATATGATATTTTAAAAATTTGAAAACTGATTCAACCGCAATGTTTTAACGATGACATTGTTAAAATGATGATTGGTAATAAAGGGATTTGAATGTCAAAATACATAGAAGTTGAGGAAAGGAGAATAAGACAAAAAAGGAAAAATTAAGAGAAGGCAGAAAAGAAAATATTCGGTAAAAAGGGTGAGGATTAGAGATTTGAGGGAAAGTGAATTATTTTCTGATGCTGGTCACATGAGAACAATGAAATCCTATGCTCCAGGCTTCCAAAACTCCTATGGCTTTGAGATACACACTTTAATGAGTGCACCAGTCTAACATCAAGGTGTGAGACCATGTTTAAAAAAAGACTTTTGATCTGAAGTAAAATGCTCCATTCAGTGAATATACAGCAGAGGATCTATTGCTGTGCTGTAACAGCTAAGCTGACACCCACTTATATCTTCTTGCACAATATCCCACAAGACCAGGAGTCTCAAAGATAGCCCTCGGTTTCAGCAATGTGTGAGCACCTGGAGGAAAAAAGTGAATACAACTCTTCTTGTATATTGAATTGTCTTTGAAATGCTACTAAGGAATTCATTACATAAAAGAACCAGAGGTCAATTCTGCAATAATAATAATTTTTCTGTCCAGTAAATTGAGGTTTTTACTAATTTCTTTGCAAATTTATTCTATCTTCCTCCTTGTCTTCTATCTAACCTTTGGTAGGTTTTCACCTTCTCCTTCTCCCATCATTGTCAGGGGGTCCCAGGTCTGCTGTCAAGCCCACAAGATAGAGCATCTCAAACTCTACACGTTCCAGGGAAAGACTTTAGCAGCTGGGAAGGGGCAGCCTAGTACACATGGTTCCAAAGCCAGGAGACCGATGTCCTGCCCTGGCATGTAAAAATCAGCCTCACTGCTTTAGAGCCACACTTGGGCTACTGGAAGCACCTGGGCTTCACTGCAAGTCAAACCACGTGGCATCTTAGGGCATCTTGAACCTTTATTCTCCCATCCAGATGGCCTCTCCCTCCCCTGAATCAGGGCCCATCACACTGTCTTCGATTCACTCTTCACACCCTTACAAATTAGCTGCCTGGCTTATAAGCCTTGTTGTTGTTGAAGCTGTGGACTGATGCTGCCCTCCCACTTTCCCTCCACCGGAAGCACTGCTCTCCCGCGCTCCCAGGGCTCCATCTCTTCTCAGACATCCCTTCCCCACCACCAAGGCTAAAAAAAGAAACTGCCACCTTCCAGCTTCCATAATCTTCCCAGAGCACAATCTGCCATGCCTAAATCTGCACAGGCACATCTACAAGAAATAAAATACAGACACCAGACACCTGGCCTTGGGTATGTACATTACTCATAAGTTGGATCTTTGTAGCAGAGGAAAAATAGACCTTTGCCATTTACTGAAGAGTGGGAAAATAATGACTTATAATTTATAAAGATTTTTTTAAAAATAGATACTACCAATAAATAGACACATAGCTGGGAGGGAAGAGGATCAACCAACACAGTTCCACAGAACAATCTAGCAATGTGCATTAATAGCCTTCAAACTATTTATATTGTTTGGTCTAGTGTTAAACCTGGAGGACATCATGCTGAGGGAAATAAGCCAGTCACTAAAGGACAAACACTGTGTGACTCCTCTTATAGGAGATACCTAGAGGTCAAGTGCATAGAGAAAGAAAGTAAAATGATGGTTGGGGGTAGGGGTAAGGGTGGAGAGAATGAGGAGTTATTAGTTACTGAATATAGAGTTTTTAATGGGAAGATGAAAAAGTTCTGGAGATGGTGGTGGTGGTTGCATGGCAACGTAACTGTACACTTTAAAATAGTAAATTTTATGTTATGGATATTTTAGCACTATAAAAATGTTTTCAAATATTTCACAACAGTATCATGTTTAAGAGGGGAGAGACAGTATCAAATATTTTTTGGATTTTCCTCTAAAATTCATTATAACCTCACATATAGGAAAAAAAGACCAGAAAGATATTCCAAAACACAACATTGTTTACAGACATTATTTCTAAGTGAGATTATGAGTGATTTTCTATTCCATGCTTTTCTGCATTTTCTAAAAGTTCTAAGAAAACATACAGTGTATTTATAACTAGAAAATAAAATAAAATTTAAAAGCCCACCTCCACATCTCTTTCCTCTTATCCAGCTTTATTATTAAAATCATGGCACTTATTACCACCTGAAAAACATATTGTATTTGTATTTGTTTCTTTGCCGAAGTCTGTTTCCCAAGCTAGAATTTAAGCTCCATGGAGTCAGAGATTTCTGCATCTTAATTTTTTGAAGTTTCAGGCACTTAATGGACAATTCATAAATATTTGTGTCAATGAATGGATGAACAAAAATTCAGTCATGCTGAGGTAAGGACAGTGGACATTTCTGTGTTCTATGCCCCCATTTCAGACACCTAGGATACCCTCAGACTCTAATTTTGAACCTGCTAAGGATTGGAAGGAGGACTTTCTCCAGATTGAGGATCACTGGGTTGAAATAAAGTCTGAAATGTGTTCCAAGGGCTGACAAGATAGAAAATAGTCTAGAAACCATGTCATTGAAGAGACTGAGAATGTGAAAGAAGAAACTAAAAGGTTGTAAGACATGGAGCTGCAAAGTGGTCAAGGGAAACCATGCCTTTATTCAATAAATGTCTATGGGGATTCTTTCATGGGCCAGGGTTGAGGTAGCCACCAAGAATAAACACATACACACATACACACACACACACACACACACACACACACACACAGAGAGAGAGAGAGAGAGAGAGAGAGAATTACATTTCATCTGACTTCAGAGGGAATACTGAGGGCTGATGAGAAATCTAGAAAGGCAGACTTGAATGGAATCCTAGAGATACATGGGATGCTCATTAACTTTACATGAAGAAAAGGAATCTGGGGCTAAAGAAATTTATTCCTTTTTCGAATCTTGCTTTGAATTTGGTCTTAATGAACTGTGCTTTATATTTTTGCTTCTGACTTGCACTCTGAGTAATAATGATTCTGGTTCATCCACTAAGCTGCTTGGGGCTACCCTGAGAATTCCTCCATCAGCTCCCTGTACACAGAGGTGGAGACTTAGACAAGAAGTGGATTCTCATGTCAAGGATGCTATCGATAGGGAGAGGCTGGGTTTTCTGATGTGGAAAGTTCTTTCATTCCCAGCTCCTTCTTCAGCAAGTCTCAGATTCTGTAATATCCCATTTTTTTAGGCATAACTGTATATACTTTTAGTACCTGGAAAGCCAGCTATTCCTCTGACTACATCATCTTGTGAATTCTTAGAATACAGGGGTGCCACCACGAATTTGGGAAATCTTTCACATGATGAGATAAAAATCACTTATCCAAGGTCACTGGACTTTGTTCTACCTTCCAGTAATTTAAACAAAAGCTCATGGTGACTTTGAAGGAGAGCATGCGATTCCTTTGGGGAGAAATTATTATGACTTTAAACTGTAGCTCTCAGAGCCCCAGATCTCTGTACTCTTACCTTGTAACTTGGGTCCTCATGCCAAAATCCAGTGACCTCATTGATTGCAGCACTTCGATACAGCCCATGTACTGAAATGAAAAAAAAAAGGAGAGGGAGGAGAAAGGTAGCATTAAGATGTCTCTTAGCTTCATAGTGATTTCCTGGGAAACATCTTAAATGAGCTACTGATATCAAGTTACATTTGCACACTCAGCCTACCATTGATATTTCTAACCATTAATGGACAAGCTACAGTTCCGTTATAAAGCATCAGCTAAATCCAAACTACGTTGTCAGGAATGCAGGTAATAAAGATGAATGTGAGTTTAGTGGTTAGGAGCGGAGGCTCAGAGGCCAGATCGTATGAATTTGAATCCTGACTCTGCCATTTATTAGGAACGGAACCTCAGCAAGTTGCTGTACTTCTCTGTGTCTCAGTTTTGTCTTCTGAAAATGGGGAATCAATTACAATAGTTATGAATTAAATTATTTCCCAAGGGGACTCTAAGAGTAGCTCCTGGCACATACATGTGATCAAATATTAGAGGAAGCAAAAATAAGTGTGGGACACATAATACAGGAACATGGAATGTATGAAGGGGATAAAATAAGCATATAAATATGAAGAATACAAGATTTGGTAACATGAGATCTTATATTTTGCAAAATGACATATTAAGAAAGAAGGAAAAAGTCATGTCCCACACCAGGAATTAGTAAATCTAGCTTGAACACAGATTATTGGAAAAGGAATTGTAACTTGGAAGCTGAAAGATGGTTTATATTTCAGGTGGCAGCAGTGGTTGCTGCTGGGGAAAGGGCTGGGCTGTGATTCCATCTGGGTTTGAGGAACCTTAAGTCAGCAGCAGTGTGGAGGGGGGTTAGTAGTGAGGGAATAGTGAGGATGCCCCCATGGTAAGGGAAGTAACGGCAGCCCACACCAAGAAGGGGTGGTGGCAACAGAAAGGAGGGGACAGATTTAAATGACATTACAGAAATAGATACTACATGCTTTGGCAGTTCATTTGATCTAGAGAATAGGCGAGAAGGGTGAGTCAAGGATGACTCAGATGTTTCCAGCCAGGGTAGCAGAGAGAACAACATCTCCATTAACAGAAACAGGAAAGCCTGGGCAGGGGAAGAAGACAAGTTGGTCTGGGACCCGCTGACTGGAGGGCTTTGGTAGGGTATCCAGGAAATAACAAGCTGGCAGTTGAAAACTGGATTTTGGAATCACAGAGAAGAATTAAGCCAAAAGATGCAGACATAGTCTTCTGTGTCCTCTGGTAGGTGAGGCTGTGGAAGTAAATCCTCTTAGTAGAGTCTTCACTGGTGAGGGAGAGGGTTTCTCAGAATGAGCTCAGAAATGTCCTGAGAGTCTGATTGAAAATGATCTCTTGGCTCCTTGGAATTGATATGCGTCCTGTTCAGCTTTCCTTTGGAAGGCTTCCAACCTCTCTCTGCTTGGAAATGGCAAAAGTACTGTGGAAAGATGGCAGGAGCTGGGGGCAGGGGTGTCAGTAGAGTGGCAGTGCTGCCCCAGACTCTTCTTGCAGTATTTCTGAACAAAGTCTATAGATTTACATCTAATGAGCAGGCTGGTCCAGCAAGTGTAGCCTGAAATCCAGTGTTGGGGGCATGAGCTGGCAAGGACAGTCACCTCGCGACCCTCCACCTATTCCTGTGTCACACTTCTTGTGGGGTCTCCAGTGTTGCTACAAGAAACATTTTGAATATTTTCATTTCCCCCAATGGCACTTAATTTCCCAGGGCTTGAGTACTTCAAGGAAGGAAGTGATGTCTAGAGAGTTCTGTTCAATAAGCCACAAGATTCACTGGGAAATGTTGGCCAGATTTAGGGTGTATGACAGAAAGCCCAGCTCAGGTCACCATAAAAGAAGATCCCAAGGGTCCAAGTTCCATGTCCCGGTGGATCGAAAGGATTTTCATATCTTCTCACACACTGGGTTCTCCAGTTTTCCCTGCCTTCCAGTGTCTTTGTTCAATCAAGAACTTAGCTCTTGCCCCCATTTTTCTGCACCCCTATCCCTGGAAAGAATCAATTCCCTGCATAGTCTGAGGAGTAAGTCTGGGCTATCCCTCCAATTTCCCCTGCATGTCTTGTAGGTTCAGAGGTGGGTATCATCTTTCTCTCAGGCTGTAAATTATTATTTTTAAAAGATTTATTTATTTATGTAGACAAGAGCTGGGGTGCAGGCCAGAGGTATGGAGGGAGGTGAGAGGAGTCATCAGAGACAGAGTGGGGAGCAGAACAGGCAGATCTACTGAAATACACAGCTGAGGGGAGCAGCAGGCGAGGCAGGAGAGGTCTGCTGCACCATGTGGGAAGCTCCCTGGCCAGGGATCGAACTTGTGCTGCAGTGGCTGCAGATAGCTTCATAGTGCTGAGACTTAACCTGTTGCACCACCAGAGAGGCCCCATGTGCCCAAATTCTAACATATATATGTGTATATGCTTAAGTCTCTGAATTTTATCTTATTTTTTACTTTTTTAAAGATTTATTTATTTATGCATACAAGCTGGGGTGCAGGCCAGAGGTATGTGTGGGGGGTTGTGTGTGAGAGGATTCACCAGAGACAGGGAGGCCCTGTAAATTATTAATTTAATATGAGGTGATACCAACCAACCTATCAAGTCCTATTTTTTGAAATTCGTGACCAAGCACCAGAGTGATTTTTCAAAAATGCCTATCAGGCCCATACCTTCATTGCTGTTCTACAATGCTTACATGCAGGGTCGCAGAAATGAACTGCAGACTCCAGAATAAACCCTGATTCAGTCTGACTGAGTAAGTGAAACTGAGCCAAACAAACATGTGCTATGAGCCCGTAGGTCCTGTGTGTTCTAGCTCCTGCTTGCCCCTTCAACCATGCCTTTCCTACGTACTCTGCTGCCACCTTGGCCTTCTTGCCATTTTTCAGATATACCCAGCTCTTCCCAAACACAGGGCCTTTGCACTTGCTGCTCCCTCATCTCCCATTACTTATCCTTCAGTTTTAATTCAAATTTTACAGCTTCAAAAGCCTCCTTTTCCCCTTTAACACAGCCCCTATTTATTACCTCCATGCCACTGATTGATTCTCAAGTTAACATTAATTTGCTTATCGCCTGTCTACATTCCACTGGCTGTTCGTACCATCAGAGTAAAGACCGTAGTCACCACTGTTTTTCCAACACTTGGGACAGTGCCAGGGACATGGAGGTACCAAATAAGTGCTAGCTGGAAGAACAAACAAAGGTTCTATTGTTCAGTGCCAATGGTGTCTTTAAAATGAACAGAGGGAGTGGGCAGAGATAGAGGTGAGCCAGTCTCTCCATTCCAGGGGATAACTATGGATTACAGGAAAACAGAAAGCCAGAACAGGACTCAGGAACCATAAGCCAGGACCACACCTTTGAAAGGTTTCTCAGTTTCTTTGTCATTTCACCATAGTGGTTACATCTGTTGTCTTCCATCTTGGTGAGTGGCAACAAGCAACCCTTGGGGGGTTGTAGTTAAGTGGAAACCGGGGAGAAGGTGTTCTACTCTGCAGGCCATCACGGGGAGTGGGGGACGGGAGAGAGCCCTGAATGATAATGTGGGGAGAGTATCTCAGTGGGGGTAACACTCAGCCCAGTGAAATGTGTCACCAATGATGGTTTTTGGGCTTCAATGAGAGTATTTTTTGTGGAAAGTGGGAGAGGAGGGGAAAGAGAGAGAGAGAGACTCCTCCAAGTTTTGCTTTCAATCACATTTCACGGCCATAGCCCCGTCATCTGCTTCCATGTGAGGTAGACCCAGACATAGCTTTTGGGTCCTCTATATTGAAGCCTCTGCTTTGTTTCACACACCCGTCTGCCAGTGATGCCGCGGCCTCCTTCTGCCAGCCTCGCTGTGATGAACTGAAGGTGACAAAGAAACATGCATCTTGGCCATCAGCACTGTGCATGCATTTCCCCCTCCACAGCAGGCATATGTTGAGGAAACCATTCTGAGCCCACTGAAGGAAGGCATCAGTGCCTGATTTTTGCCAGGATTACCCCAAAGCCCGGAATGGCGTCAGTCTTCCCGTTGACTTACACAGTCCATTTTACTAAGAAGCCATTGCCAGGAGGAAGCAGAAAGAGGACAAAGGGAATAATAATCCGTCCACTTCTTTGTTTAGGTATCTGATGATCACATGACCAAAGAGTGGGCTGAGGGAGGAGAAGTTTAGTTTGTTGATTTAGGTAGAAACTCAGAATGACAATATCTCTCATTCATTTACTAACAGCCGATCTGCATAAGACATGGTCTCTGTTCTCAAGAAACCCAGCCCCACCAGATAGGACAACCATGAAAGGAATGATTTATCTTCTTTTTCTATGTGGTTAGTCATTGTTGTCAATTCCATTTAATAGATGAGGAAATTAAGGCCTATTAAAAAGGAACTGTCTGGCTCAGTTTCACTTATTCAGTCAGACTGAATCAGGGTTTATTCTGGAGTCTGCAGTTCATTTCTGCGACCCTGCGTGTAAGCTTTGTAGAACAGGAAAAGCAAAAACAGAATGCCTCATCTAGCTGGCGCCCACTGACCCTTCCTTCAGCCTACCAGGTAGGGAACAATGAGAGAAGCCTGTGGTCCCCAACAGAAATAGTAGGCGTGAATCCAAGCTGTCTGGGGACTGCAAGGAAGTGGCCCATGAGACAGAAGACACTCCCTAATTCCAGATCCTATGAGGACACTGAAGACCTTTATTAGAGACATACAGGCTGATGAGAAAGTGGCGCGGCCCAGCCATGCTCAGACAACCTTCCCATTCAGCACCTGTCAGACGGCTTGCCTAAATCCCAGCTTGCTCTCCCTTCATGCCCCAAGGCAGCAATAATATTTTTGTACTGTCTGAGCTTCAACCACTTACTCTCAGGGAGAAGTGAACAGCCTATTCATGGCTGTGTGTACCTGGGCTTTGCATTCCAGAGAAGAAATTATTAGGGTTTTCAGGAGAAGGGATGAGAGCTAGCTTAGGGGAGCTTCTCATTTTGAGTCAACTGATGACTTTGAGAATATTACGGAGAAAAAGAATATATATTCTTATGCCCTCAGAAAGAGTTTCTGAAGGATACAGAAGAAACTGAACAGTGTTAGCTCTGGGAATGGGAGAGAGGGAGCCTTTTACTTTATACTTTTACATGTTTATTTTTAAAAAATAAGTAATATCTGAAAGTTTAAAAAATGAAAAAGCAAAGCCTACCTTAATCTCAAAAAAAGCACAGCTCATAAACAAAAAATTTTTAAGAAGCATAGTTTATTCATTATTAAGTAAGGCTGAGCTCTTTTTCCCACCCCCAGAGACATATTCCCTCCCTGAGAATGTGCCTGTCTCTGCCGGGAGTCCAGGGGAGTAGTGTTCCAGAGAAGGTTTAAGGCATAGGCCCTGCACTTGATAAGACAGGGAAGAATGACACTTTGAACAATCGAAAGACTGAAGAACAGTAAATAATCAAGTGTCATATGACAAGGGCCTGACCTTCATATAATAAATGTTTGACAACGACAGAGGCCACCAGTGTGGGCAGGAGACACTGCAGCATTTTTCTGCCACCTCTAAATAATTTCTAGTCTTTCCCACTTGAAACAGGGAGTTGGGGAAAGACATTCTCTCCATAACCTTGAGACATTGTCTTCACTTCCTTACTTTCCCCCTCATATCACAACTGGCTACAGTTGAGTTTCTCCCCTCAAAACACTGGCCAAACAAAGCAACTACCTCCTCATAGTCCACACTAGCAAACTGGTTCTGTGCATACATTCACCTTCCACAGTAACTGCTGACCTCAACTGACATCCCACTTTCCCCGTGGGCCTCTCTTCTTTCTTGAATTTTGTAAGACCTTTTTCTATTCCTCACCTTTGTCCTCTGACTAGTCCTCCCCAGTCTCCATGCTGGTTCCTCATTATTTTTCCATCTTTTTTTAAATAGAAATGACTTCTCTCACTCTATACCATTGGTTCTTAACCCTGAATACATATTAACATTACCAGGGAAGCTCAGAAAGGTTGATTCCTAAGTTTTATTTCCATCCAGTAAAAATCAATCTCCTGCATGCATACTACTAGGCTTTCAATTATTCCCTGGTGCTGATGGCACACAAATTTCCAATATTGCCCAATACTCCAGACCAGTTTAGTCATGTGACTATTGCACTTTCCTCTCAAATCAATATATCTCAATTACATCTCCACTTAAATTTCTAATCCCAACCAAAATGTCTAGGTATCACCATCTACTTAGTTACATGAATAGAAAACTCAATTGCTCACTTTCTTCACACACTCATCCAATCAGGGTCAAGCTCCACCAATTTAATCTTCATGTCATCTCTCACATCTGCCTTTCTTCCCTCAACTCTGCAAGCCGCCCCAACATTCATCACCCTAGTTTAGGCACACTATGTCTTTCAGTAGCAATAGAATGGATTCATATCTCATGCATGTTCAATGTACTTGAATTCAACCAGATCCATTTGGCCAGAAAATGGCAAAAGAACAACCCCTCTGTTCAGCTTCAGTCCCCTAATCTTCAAACTAGACTTTGATCTCAAATGCCCCAGAGGAAGGGACCTCTGTGTAAATGGAAACAGAAAAACAAGACATTGATTTTGACACTTGATGGCTCAGGTGCACACATTTTGGAGATTCTGGATTTGTCCAGTGCATTCTCTACTCAAATTTCACCTTCATGCTGAATTTAGAGCATAATTCTCTCTATGAGTGAGACCCATCCTCTGAACCTTCTTTTCCCAATGCAGCCAGCACCTGGCTGGAATGCAGGTCTGGCATGATGTAACATCATCCAAACCCCCACTCTCCACCCCCGAATTCCCATTTAAAACCTTCACAGAGCCCCCCTCCTTAAACTTGAGCTTCTCAAACTTCAGAGAACTTCAGAATCACCAGAGACTGAGAGATTCTACCTCAGTAGGTTGGAAAACCGCATTTTAATAATCATTCAAGTAATGCTGCTACCAGTGATCTAAGAATCATATTTTGTAGAAAAATCTTCAGGAAAAGATTCAACTTTCTTAGCCTGGTGGGCAAGATCCCTAGTTACCATCATATAAAGATCACTTCTTTTTTTTTAAGATTTATTTATTTATGCATACAAGAGCTGGGGTGTAGGCCAGAGGTGTGGGGGGATGACAGGATTCACCAGAGACAGAGCAGAACAGGCGGATTGACTGAAATACACTGCTGAGGGGAGCAGCAGGCAAGATAGGAGAGGTCTGCTGCACCATGTGGGGAGCTCCCTGTCTGGGGATAAAGGTCACTTCTATGAAATCTCTCCTTTTCTTCCCCTTCCTTACCTGAAGGCTCGACCATTCCCTTCTTTGAACTCTCTTCTGTACACAGTATGAGATTCTAGCAGACATTTATGAAATTCAAACTGCACATAAGACAGTTTTTGTCAATATGTCTCTATCTCTTTTAGGGCAGGGATGGTAGCTGTTTCTTCTTTGCATCCTCACTGTAGAGCCTGACTCACTTGTTCCTAAAGCGAATAAGACACAGTTTGAAAAACTTTTGAGAGAGGATAAGATAGGCATATAAATTATCATATTAAAGATTTAAATAATATTAATCCCTCTTTCAAACCAAATCTTCATCTAACTTAGATTTTCCAAAAGAATAATCATAAAGTTTAAAAAAAAACCCTCAAGTCTTAATAATTAAGATAGTCTTGAGTTAAGTGATCCAGATAATATAAAGCAGCCAGATGAAAACAAACCTGAACTGCACGGCCTGTAAGAAGGATGAGACTCAAACTACTCATTCTAGCCCTTGTCGATCTTGGGAAACTACACCTGATTTTTCAAGAGAAGTCAGAAATCAGACTTTATTTGTGAACTCTCTTAATTTTTAAATACAACAAATGATCTGAAAGTGACATTAGTAATGGAATCAAAAAGAACAAATTATTTACGAATAAATTTACCAAAATAAATGCAAAACTCATACTTCAAAAACTATAAAATAGTGATGAAAGAAATTAAAGTTCAGGGCCTCCCCGGTGGCGCAGCGGTTGAGCGCTGCGCTGTGGAGCTGTTGACAGCGGCTACGCGAGTTCGACGCCCGGCTGGGGAGAATCCCACATGGTGCGGCAGACCTCTCCTGCCTCGCCCGCTGCTCCCCTCAGCAGTGTACTTCTGATCTGCCTGTTCTGCTCCCCACTCTGTCTCTGGTGAGCCCTCTCGCCGCCCCATGCCTCTGGCCTATACCCCAGCTTGTATGTATAAATAAAATTAAAATTAAATATATATATATATAAAAGAAATTAAAGTTCAAAATAAATGGAAAGATGCCCCATGTTCATGGATAAGCAGACTTAATGTTGTTAAGATAAACATATCCTCAAAATTGATCTACACATTCAGCTCAATTCCCATTATAATCCCAGATGGTTTTGTTGCAGAAATTGACAAGTTGGTCCTAAAACTCACATGTAAATTGAAGAGAACTAGAATAGCCAGCACAATCTTGAATAGGAACGAAGTCGGAAGACTCACATGCCCCAATTTCAAAACTAACTATTCAGCAACGCTATCAAAGCAAGTATAGTACTGGCATAAGACTAGAAATGTAGATCAATGGAATGGAATCGAAAGTCCAGAAATAAGCCTTCACATTTACTGCCAATTGATTTTGGACAAGAGTGCCAAAGTAATTCAACAGCAAATGGTGCTGGAGCTACAATACACACACAAAAGAATGATATTGGACCCACCCACATCTCATACCATATACAAAAATAAACTCAAAATGTATCCAAGGATCTATACATGAAAGTTAAAAGATAAAATTCTTAAAAGGGAGACAATGGGAATGAATAAGGACCCCTTCTCTGGAATGGGGAGCAATACTGGGGAACAAGTTTAGAGAAAGTTTGGTGGACAAACTGGGAGACAGGCCTCTCTGAACACACTCCAGTGGAAGAGGCACGACTGACCTTGGCAAACTTGGACTTTTCTTAGCATGATCTTCGAGCACCTTGGAAACTCTCATCTACGAGCACAGGGCTACTGACACTTTCCTTTGTCCCATCATTCTATGTCCTCTTGTATTTGTTTTTCACCAAAAATACTGTCCCATTGAGTGTTATGCATTTGTTTTCAGAGTGAAAAATCCCCCTTGGCAATGCATTTGTTTGTTTTCTGTCTCCCCCACTACAAGGTTTAGTGACAATGAGATAGGACACCTCTGTCCCCACACCTAGAATATTCCCTGGCACATAACCATCCCTCAAAATATACTTAATATACTTTTTTTGATTGAATAAACATTTAAACAAGCAAACAAACAAATATCAAACTTATGGAAGCTCCTTCTTCTGCAGAGTCAAAGGTCTGAAAATCTGGATTTGTGCATTCATTCACATTTAGGGTCTTTGTAACTAGAAAAAGTCCTTTGAGTCTTATAAAACGGAGTATTAATGCTAAAAATGGAATGTTTATAAAAACAGAATCTTCTAAAAGTAAGATATGAGTTCTGCTTATTTTCCAAGTGCAATAGCTACCTCTTCAGGGATTCTTCCCAAGCCAAGCAGGATGTGAGGTGTGCAGACCTGTCCATTCTGGCATAAACCCTTGCCTTCTATGCCAATCCCCTACTAAGCAGACTCCTGTACCAACAGCAGATGGAGAGAGCACCTATTTTCTAAAAGTTCATTCTTAGTCCCTTGAAAGCAAGCAGAGCTGATAACATCTGAAGTTTAATCTCCTGGGAAGTTTTAGAATTAAGTAAGGGAAGCTTTAAGGAGATGCAGATGAAAAGTTTCTCATTGACAGTGGATAACCCAGGAGCCTGCAAATGGTATCATGACTGCCAGGAACCAAATAAACACCAAAGATCTTGGTCTGGTTGTCCCTTTGGTGCCACTCTAACAGACCAAGATGTGGGCATCTATGAGTGTCCAAAGAAACCTTCCGATGCATCTGGAAAAAAATACTGGCTGTCTGTGGGCAAGGAAAGTATGACAACCATGTGCATGACGGGAGGCGACTATGCAGTGCCGCCCACCACAGTCCCACGCCACTGAAATTCCCTTACACTAGGGATTTTTGTCCCTAGTATTTTTGTAAACTGAGAGAGGTTTCATCTCTGTCTACAGACCTGAACACAGGCAGGTCCTCGGCTGGAGATCATCCTTGAGGCAAAAACTACATCCTGAGCTTTTGGAGGGCTGGGACCTCTCCCAGCAATAACTTACACACAGAAATGAGTGGCTCTTTCTGCCGCTGGGGGCATCTAGAAAAGCCATGCTGCAGGAACAAGGATTTACTCTTTGTCCATCCTCACGAGTGTTACCTCATTTGAGCCTCATGATGAAACCATGACAGGACCTGAATGGGTGTGTGTAGCCCTTTCACGGCTGAGAGAGCTGATTCTCAGAGGTTCAGTGTTCCGCTCAAAACCACAACACTAGTGAAGGGAGATGAGCCCCTATCTTTTAATGCTTAAAGCTCTGCTAATCCATGTCACCTTCCTGACCTGAAGAAATCTACCATCTAGGGAGTACTCCAAGTCCTGCAGCCAGAGAACGGGCAAGAGAGTACTCAGTGGTATGGGGTGCTGACTTATAGGATCCAATGTGTCATCCTCTCAATGAGGCGCGTGCCCGCAGCAGTTCCTCTGGGTTGGGTAGGAGACATTGCCCCATGCTTACTCCCCAGCAGTGCCCTGTGCTCCACAATGGGTGGAGTCCAGGAAGATATTTCGATGAAAATGAAATCCAGAAAACAAAAAGCTCTGGATTGAAGATACTGCATTGTGTCTCCCCTTCAAACGCCCACCCAAACCTTCACTATATATATATATGATTTGGCATGAAAAGAAAGAAGAGAGTTCAGGCCAGACATCTTCTGTAGGTAGCAGTGTGTTTTTATTCTATACTAACTTATAGAGAATGGAAGAATGCTTGCTGCATCCACCACCCAAGTATTGTGCCTAGCTCCATACCTTGTCCACCACCTCTTGGGTTCTTGGAAAACAGGAATCTCATCATAAAAGGTGAATTTTCCTTTGTGCTTGAGAAATATTGCCAATATGCTCTTTGCAAAAATCTCTTTGGGGGTCTTGATTCTTATATTCAATGTTAATGTTGGGAGGAAGGCTCAACAGCTGCCACCCATCACCATAAGGTAAGTCCTTTGTGGGGAGGAACAAGCGTGGATACTCCTTCTCATCCTCCTAAGAAATTTTTAACATATTTTTTTTTTATCACTGGGTAACCCTAATCCTAGATCAGAAATGCTGTTTTCTGTGGTTCTTAGAGACAGTTTCCATGCTGGCAGGTCCCCAAGACTGGTACCCATAATGAAGATGAGATCTGGCCCTTCTCAGATGAAGTTGCTTTTGTAATAGCAATTGACTGCTCTCTCTTGGTGGACCCAGCAAAGTCCCAAGTTGTGTCAAAGCATTAATACATTCAGAAGGGAAACCTTACCAAGAGCTGCTTACAGGAAGAACAGTTGAATAATTGATCCCAACAGTCCTTTAACTAAAGACCTATGGTTTAAAAGGCAAGCTTTTTCTTATTCCCTGGAAGGCCTCATTCCTCTGGACACTTCATCCTTCTCTTTTGTTTACGTTAATCTACTTTCCCAGGTTTTTTTTGCATTTGTGAACTGTTCCACGAATATTTCCAAATTTTCACCTCCCCACCCCATAGTAGGATCACACTTTTCCTGTCCTTTCCAACTTGGGTGTGGCCCCTGACTTGGCTAATGATATCACTTTGGGGTGATTTCCAGCAGACTACCACTTTGGGTTGATTTCCACATTGCCTTTCTGTTGTAATCGGAAGCACAGAGAAAAAGCCTCCCTCTGCTTAGATCCTGAGGGAGAATGACACAGAATGGAGCCTCTCTCCTCACCCCTAACCCATTTGCTGTGCACACAGCATTAGCAAAAAATAAAGCTTTTTTGTCTAAGCCACCAAGATACGAGATTGCTTGTTAATGCAAAATGACTGAGTCTATCCTGACAATCAGGATGTAGTGGGGAGAAGGAATGTTCCCTAATCTCTGAGCATGGGCCTAGAGAGGCCAACAGGCCTAGGTTTGAATCTCAGCCTGGAATACAGCAGCTGTGAAACCTTGGGCAAATAACTTTACCTCTCAAAGTCTCAGTGTCTCATCTATAAGGTAGCAGCAATAATGAGTCTGTTTCATAGGGTTGCTGTAAGGGTCAGATAAGGTCACACTGAGCACAGCAAGTGGCACATGGAAAGGACTGGGCAGGTAGCAGTCACTGTCCTGGGATGGCAACGTGATTCTTCCCCTCCTCAGTTCCATCTGCCTCCTCATTTGGGGAGCTGGTGAGTAAGTCTCAACTGCTGTGAAGGGACATCGATCAAAAGCACCCTTTACAGGATTGTGATAAACACTGATGCAAGGTGTTCGGGGTACAGGAAAGGCTCCAACCCAGCCTCAGGGAATCCGGAAAGATTTTTCAGAATGGATGCTGGCATGAGTCACGAAGGGCAACTATGGAAAGGCTGGGGGTGGGATTTCCAGGGAGTGAGCACAGGTAGGGGCAAGAATAAGGGGTGCTCCACAGATACCCAATACTTTAATATGACTGAAGTCTACAGACATGGCCGGGAAGGTAGACAGTGGCTGTTACAGTATGTTATCTAGTTAGTTAATTATATACCTGCACAATTCAGCAGGTTCTTGTAGGACAGAAGCTGTGTCCCATTCATTTGATTCTTAGAGTCCACCACAGTGCATGTACACAGTAGGCTCTCAAAAAAAAAAAATGTACAGGTCATCTGATGAGGAGAACCAAATCTCAGGCAACTCAAGTTTAAGTGTTATTCCAATTTCTCCTCATTATTCCATAAGTTTCCAAACAGTACTTCCACATAGCCCACTTCTCAGACCCAAATAAATACAAGCTAAAAATATAGCCCAGGTCATGAATCATAAATGAGAAGGAAAAGCAGTGACTCAGAAGTTAATCTGCTTCCCAGGAGAGTGTTGCTAGATGTCCTTTGCTCTGAAAGCCTAGGCAAAATGCCAGCACCATCACTGTGCAGATAAAGTTAATGCAATTCCCAGGTCTGCCATTAGGCACCTATCTCGTATACTCAAGTTCCCACTCGGAAGTACCAAGGGCCAGCAGCCCTGTGTATCCCGTATGGGCAGTAGAGGGATGGGCACTGGGCATGTGCTCAAGAAAATGGTGCAGGACCCAGTCTACTGTACCAGGGGCACAACAGGTCCACCATCCTATTGGTTATGGCCTTAGTATGGTTACTGTGATAGCAAAGGCAGTGCCTTGCAAAACAGGTTTGGTAGATTATCTGCCAATTTTATTTGGTATCCTTGTCTAATTAACCTAATCTAATAGTGATGGTGCATGCATGGTCTTTCCTGCCAACCTAATATTTAATATATATTAGATATAAGGTTTGGGAGGATGGGGAAAGGCAAGACACAATGCTGTGTGTTCAGTGTAGCATTTTAAATGCTACATATTTTGGTTTTTATCACCTTATTTCTCAATTCTGAGATTCTCAAAAAATAATGAATTATATCCTATACACAAAAATGATACAAATCTGACTCTGCCTTGAGTAGTCAGGACCTAGAGTTTTTGATTGAATGAAACATTTGTTCGAGGAACACTACATACTCAGAAATGAGGACATCTGCAGGTATTACCACAAGCTAGACAAACCTGAGTAGTTCCATCAGACTCTCTCTTCTATTCCCTTTCCCCATCCAGCAGCATCTACAACCACTCCCCATCTGAAATTCAAATACCTTTAAATGTATGTACTCGCCCTTGCCTATCAAATGAAATCCTGCTCTCAGCAAATAATCTGAAATCTTAGAGAGCAGTATATTATATATAAGGAGATTACTATTTAAAACTAGGAGCACTATTTAATTAAATATTACTGGAAAGGGTCAATTGGATACGGTCAGCATTTTTGTCATCAGTTGCCATGCTTAGTCAAACACAATGCCCCCATAGGAGCATCTGTATGATGGTGGTTTCAATCCTCCAGCTCTCTGACTGTAATCATGCCCAGTGTGTGGTCCTGTCTGGGGGCCCTGATGGGCAAAGAACCTCATTCACGCCACCCTCGCTCTAAGTCACAGCACTCATGTCCTGTGTGAATGGTTGGTTGTTCTGTTGTGCTGAAGCCACAATTCACATTAGTCAGTCTCCCACACGATGATAAACTACTGAATGGTGCTGTACCAGTTTTCAGCTTTTATGATTTCTCTGAAAAAGCAGCAGCCAACAATATCTCCTTGCAGAATTGTGGCCCCAATGTGAATCATCTCTCATTACACATCTTTTAACGTGAAACAAGAGTTTTCTGTAGCTCAAGCCAGTGATTTCTGGCTCCTGATAATCTGATGAAAAAAATAGTAGGGCTTGAGGAGAATTTAGAGATTATCCATTGCAACCCCTCTACTTTCCACAGATGAAAATTAAGTGGCTTATCTCATGCCACTCTGCATTGAAAGGGCAGGCAGAGTCGAATCCACAAAAGACACATAGTCAGCAATGTACAAGGAGAACCCAAAGACTAAGTATGACATGGTAAAAGTCAAGGGCACTTGCAGTTTCAGAAAGAAGAGTCTGTTCATTTAATTCAGGGCAGCAGAGAGGACCAATAGACTGAACAGCTGGAAAATGTCCATGAGAATTTGGCAACTGCTGGTTTTAGCGGAGTGATATCTGCAGAGTAGTAGGAGTAGATGGCAGACAGCAGGAGATTTAGGGCATGGTATAGAGGCAAGGAGGAGATCAGTGCGCAAAGTGCCTTTGTTTCTATTTTTGTTTCGAGAAATTTATATGCTAACAAAAGAGGAGAGAGGAGGGGAGAAGGGTCTTTTAAGGGTGGAACAGAGTTGTGCGTGGTCAGATGATAGGAAGGTTGATAGTAACATGAGAGGGAGTGGAAATGGGAGCTCACAGTCCCTGAGGAGGCAGAAGTGCAGACTATGAAATGGCTAAGGCCTGATTCAAATAAGTTCTTTTAATAATGAGTCAGATTCTCCCGAGCGCCCAAATCAAAGAGCTTTCAAAGTTGCAGGAAACAGTTGCCCTTGTCATGTGTCTGGATACTATTTGGGGAGTCTTAAATATTCTTATAAATAATCAGGAACAAGCCTGAGTGGAAGTGGAAATGCAATTATGATGGACAACAGCACAATCCCACGCCTTCGGCAACCACTGGGTTGCTTCAGAAATAAGTTGCAGGGTCATCATGGTGAGAACTAGAGATTGCGGACCTGCTGGTCAGTTGTTGTTGGTTTTTAAACCCCAGAACCCTAGGCTCATAAAACCTTGGCACTGGGAAAGACAATTTGGGGATGAAAACCCCTATTTTCAAAATACTTAAGTGACTTGAATGATGTCATGCAACAATACAAATGTCTAAAAAAATGCACAAATTTTGCTAATTTGTACACTCTGTTGTAGGCATCACATTCCCAAATCCTAACATAGAGTTATGAGTCAAACTCAAACAATGCCTTTAGACAACTTAAGGTGATACCTTCAGAAAGGACTCAGATCGAATCTCAGGTTTAATTTGGTCTGCCTTTATATTTCTTTATACTTTTATATTTTTGTATATGTTTTTTAATGTCTCAGCATTTTTAGCTGAAGAGAAAGAATAGAGTGCAAAGAAACTCTCTATTCTCCTTTAAGTCCATCAGCACAAAGTTGGATTTATTTGTGTTCTTAGTTATTACATCCAGAATGACTTTCAACAAGGATATATATTCAATGTAATAATAAAAATATGGGCGTAAAGTAACATTCCAGCACACGGAAATGTCAGTGGCTTATAGCTAATAATAAGGAGTCCAGTTCAGGTTTGAGATGCTGATGAGAGTTAAGAAGCTTCTTTTTTCTCCAGTCATCAACTACACTCCAAATCGTCAACCGTTGCCCTGATACCCCTGAGTAACTGCATCCATAGAAACACATATGGAGCAAAGAAGAGAAAGTGCTACCAGGCAGATGGCTATACCTGTAGTACCTGACAAAGGTCTCTGTTCATGTTCTTTTAAATCCTTCTGAAATGTCATATCCTCCAGAAACCCCACATATCCTCCCACTGAAGAACTAAGACGGACAATTCAACCATTACCATAAGTCACCCTTTCAACATTCTAAGCCTAATAACTTTGGAGTGGTTGAGGGATGGGCTGTAGTAAAACGCTGAGTAACTGTGTGTCTTGTCCATCTTGAATAATGATGAGGGCCTAGGATGCCAAAGCTGAGACATTGGGTTGCCTACGTATATCTTTCCACTGTTTCCTTCACTCTTTTCTTCCTAACTAACAAAATCCCCCAAACTACCATTTTCAAGTTTCCCTTGAAGCCAAAAGACCAATACGGATGTCAAGAGGAAGACAGAAGGACTCAGGTTATTGATGACTTTGAAACTACTAAGTAGCCCCAGCCTACCTACCTCAGACTTCTTTTCCATGGGTGAAAAAGTAAACCTCCATCTTGTTTAAACTCAAGCTCTTTGGGTCTTTATGGTAACCTAGTCTGAAGTGATACAGAGGCCCTTTAACCCACGCTCTGCAGATGGCAACACAGGGGTCAAGATGCCCCCATGGTTCCCTTCCTACCACACAAGAGCTCTGCTAATGGGTTTTACACTATTATCAGTCCAGAGGTCCTTAAACAGCAAGAGAAACTTTTTAATCCCTATAATTTGAAAGTAGAGTGTTTATACAATAACAGCTTAACTGGAAGCCTCATAATAACAACTTCAAATGTCCTAAAAAAAAAAAAAAAAAGGCTGAGAATACAGAAGTAAATGCCCAAAGGAGATTTTTAAATTAATTCAACATTAATTTAAGTTTGTGTTTTTCTCCTAGCAGTGTACCCCAACCCTTCATTCAGAGCCTTTACTCTTGATTTTGATATAGTTATAAGGTTGTCTTCTCAGGAGCTCAGGACTAAATTGAAGTGTTGGGTTCTCCTGAAGATAGGCTCCCTATTAAAAGCAAAGAATGATAGATGATTGAGCAGAAAGAATTTGTAAAATATTGACATATAAATAAAGAGGCCCAGCTATATGGGGACTGAGAGTTCAGGAGCCACTAATCCATCACACCCACTGGATCTTAAGGTTTTTGCCTTGGGTTCCCATGACTGTTAGAAGGAAAGCTCCATTTCTAACAGAAAGAAAAGGAGGTTCCATTCCAGTGTGTATCCACTCACAGGCACAGACCCAAGAGAACTGGAAATACCTGTCCACACAAAAACTTATACCTAAGTTCATTGCAACAGAACCCATAATAACCAAAAGGTGGAAAAAAATCTAAATGTCCATTACCTAATAGATGAATAAACAAATGTGGTATACCCGCACAATGGAATATTAGTCAGCAATAAAAAGACGTCAAGTCCTGATACATGCTACAGGATGGAAAAATGCTTAGTGAAAGAAACCAGACACAAAGGATCACATACTATATTATTCCACTTACATGAAATGTCCCGAATAGGCAAATCTTTAGAGCTAGAATGTAGATTAATGGTTGCCAGGGCTGGAAGTGAGTGAGTGGGAGTGACTGCTAATGGCATGTGGCTTCTTTGCAGAGAGATGAAATGTTCTAAAACAAGATAGTGGTTACAGTTCCTAAGTCCGTGAAGTACTAACGGCCATCAAATTGCCTACTTGGGGGTGAATTTTACAGTGTATGAAATAAAACTCTTACAAAAAAAAAAAAGCGGTAGATCTAGGAAAAAATCTGACTTTTCTCAAAGAGATTTTTTAAATCAATTATCAATCATCTAAGAGGAGGAAAAAGCATATACTTTTCACTACACAGTGGATTCTGTGTAAACTATTTTAAATTTTAGAAGACTGGCTTCTAACAGGAGAAGCTGTGGCTTTCTGGAAAATTCAATAATTCCCTGATGATGTCAGCTCAATGAACTTGACTGTATGAAGATTCCTACTGGTGGGTGTTGACAGCTTCTGTGGGCACCTCATTCAGAAGAAACAACCCCCGTCTTCGCTCACTTAACAGCTGGGTAGTGACTCATTTTTTCAGTGTTGCTCAGTGTGTATAGGAAGCAGTAACTCACTAGCAGGTAAGCCACCTCAGAACCTTTCTGGAAATCAGCAGGGTATCAATCATAGATAAATATATTATCCGTGAGCACGCACATTATGTTTCCTGATGGCTTCACGATCAATACTCATGCCTTGCCAGGACCAAGGGCTCCCACAGCAATGCCCACGTCCGACCTCATCCCACCTCCGCCTTCTCCCTCCATTCCCTCATTGCCTCTCTTCCTCTCCCGTTCCTTCTTTTCATAGGCGCTCACCTCGTGAAGAAATCTGACTCTTACATTTTCTGAAGGCAGATTTGGAAATTGGCCACACATTCCAAGCCAGAATCTCTTTCATTTGTGTCCCATGAGGGTCTGCTGTGTGCCTCTCCTCCCTCTCACTGGTCATCCCTCCCGTTCCCTGCAGAGTAATGCTGAACCTTCCCCGCACAGCATGTTCCAGTCACTGGACTGGGCACAGTGAGACGCTGCTTGCAGTCTTAGCCTTTATTTTCACAAAACTTTGCAACTTGTTACTGCTGATCATAAAAGATAAAGAATTTAAGCTCTAGTGTTGAATAAGGATTTCTTTGTTTTTTTTTTTTTTTTGTAAACAGCATGTAGCTAGTCCAGATGGGTTAACATACTTCAAAAAACTCATCTTTGTATCTGGAGGGATTAAGAAGAGATATTTGAAATAACTTAGATGTTGAGAATCCAATGTTATGTGGACAGGTACATGTTAGTTCCCTGCCCTATCAATGGTGTGTGTGTTGAAGCGCCTCCGGGGGAGGAGATGGGGATGCGGTTAGAGCTACTTCTAAAAAGTTTTAGGTACATATTTCAAACTTCAGTATCTCCAAGAGACTTTATTTGCAAATCCCAAACTCTTTCTAGTGTTACTTCCTTCAGCCAGGGTAAGTCATCTCACATCAGAAACCTAAAGAAAACGGCCTAAAAAGAGCAGAGCTGCCCCACCCACGTGTTCCATGCCTGGCCACTCAGGTCAGTGGGCAGGAGACAGGGGAGCCTGCCCGCCCAGGGAGACCCCCTCCCTGGCCTACACCTTCTCTCATCTGTCCAAAGGTAGTCACATATGGCTTGTTTTGAAGTCTAGAAGCTGAACTGAAGTTGAATGTTCAAAGAGAAACTAAGAGCCTAAAACTAGGCCATCCTTCTTAGGCCTAAATAAGTTAGTCCATATACAAAGAACAAATCAAGTACCAGCCAAAGAGCACATTGGAATTTCTTTAATTCCAGTATATTCTGTAACAAAAATACGTCAGGCAAAACTGCTGGCTTTACTTTCTAAAGCAACACACATGTCCACACTGATAGACATGCACCCACCTACTGGGGTGAGTTTTTGCAGGGTGGCTAATCTCAGGTAAGCCTCTCAAACGTTCCTTGGGGAAGTGGTCTGTCATGCAGCATCTTGGCACCTCCAGCTACAGAGAAGAGGAAGAGCATGTTCTCAGACCAAGGAACCGGAACCAGCCCCGGGCACTGGGAGCGCCCACCTCCCGGGGGGCTGGGCTTAGAGAAGCAGCTTTGGGTAAGTGCACTGAGGGAGCAACACTCACTGACACACGAGGGTGCAACTACCAGGCAGAAGAAGGCATGTTGCAGGATGGTGTGCACCAGGATAACCTTCTCCTGGGTCAACAGGTAGGTATGTGTGCATGTAAGTATGTGATGCTTAGGAAGAAGTCTGAAAGAATATCAAACAAACATGACAAAACATGAATGCTGACAGTCTGAAAGACTACAGAAGAACACACATGAATACAAGAATAGTGGTGATTACCCTAGAGAAGGGACTTTTACTTTCCGCATTGTTTGAATTTTTCCCCACATGAGTTTGTATTATATTGACATTTCAGAAACTATAATAAAGAAAGATTAGATTAAACCAAATAGAACTCCAAAAAGTAAGTCTTCATTGATCTTTTTCCCTTATTTTTCCATTTTTAAAAATACTGTGTGAGAACAATCTCATTCACCAGGGCTGGGTTGCCTTTGCATCCCTAAGAGCATTGGCTAAATAAGAGTTAGAGTAAATTCATTTTGCTGAGGGAAGTATCTTGATTTT
The DNA here is from genome assembly GCA_004024925.1 of Scalopus aquaticus. Classification (NCBI taxonomy): domain Eukaryota; kingdom Metazoa; phylum Chordata; class Mammalia; order Eulipotyphla; family Talpidae; genus Scalopus; species Scalopus aquaticus. The sequence continues at coordinate 52,631 of PVIJ01003701.1, forward strand.
GGCAAACAGATCTGCAAAACAAAATTGGTTTCTGATAGAGTGTATGTCCACTCTAATAATTAATGTAATCACAGCCCGAGAAAGATATGTGTTTTTTCCAAATGACAGACAAAAGCTACTGAGAACAATAACATCTGTCCAGTAACAAACTTATTCTATATGCTCAATGTTTATAAAATGATATGGAGGTGCAAAGGCCACCCTATAAAAATGCAGAGTGTTATTAAGAGAAACAAACAACAGGGGATCTTTATTTAGTCTTAAGCTGGTAAAAACATTGACAGCAGTGGCAGAAACTGGAACCTCACATGTTTTGGTTCTCTTCCTAAAGGGGAAAGCTTGGGGCCATAAATGAGTTTCTAAATTTAAACCTCCATCCCAAGGGATACCCTTCTAGTTGCTGATTCCGTTTCATCTCCTAAAGACAGGATTCTGCATGGGCAATCAGGATGTCCGCTGGATTCTTCGTGGTGTTATTTTCTAGTTTGTCTAGGGACACTCTAGATATCTCTTTCCCTGAGCAGAAAATGTTTGGAGTAAGCACAACAGCCTACATTAAATGCTGTCTGTTAAGTTTAGTAGGAAACAAAGTGGAATGGCAACCATGTTCCTTGAGGACAGTGATGCAAGAAAGCATTTAAATATGATGATCAAATCGGAAATGCCTTGTGAAATGATATCAATAAACCAGGTTACTCCACTGCTAACAACACTACAATAAAACTCCATGAACTGGTTGCTGCTGAAGCAAGTGGGGGCAGCTGGAGGACACTGGAATGTCTACACCTTCTGCTGCCACCATATGAGCTGTGGACAACTGTGTATGACAGTTGTGACTGCACTGGAATCACATCATTTAAATAGATATAAAACATGGGCTTCCCTGGTGGCGCAGCGGGTTAAGTCTCAGCACTATGAAGCTGTCCGCAGCCACTGCAGCATGAGTTCAATCCCCTGTCAAGGAAGCTTCCCACATGGCACAGCAGACCTCTCCTGCCTCGCCCGCTGCTCCCCTCAGCAGTGTATTTCAGTCAATCCACCTGTTCTGCTCCCTATTCTGTCTCTGGTGAATCCCCTGGTGAGGGGATTCACCGCACACCTCTGGCCTACACCCCAGTTCTTGTATGCATAAATAAATAAATCTTTAAATAAATAAATCTTGTATGCATAAATAAATAAATCTTTAAAAAATAAAAATAAAATAAATAGATATAAAACAAGCTGATAAAATAGGACCTTGGACTTTTTTTTTTCCTAAAAAGTTAATCCTTCTATGAAAATTAATTCAAAAACTTTGGAAAGCCTTCATGAAGGCAAATGGCTTTTAACAACAATGTTGAATTAGGTGTGGAAAAGACAACTTAAAGAGATTTTAAAATGAAGCTTATTCTGTACTGAGACTGTTTTGAAGATGTCTCTAAAGCTCTGAAGCTCATCACACTTAAAAAAAACCAGGAGGAATTACTGTTGGAATTTAGGCAAGAACCATGAAAGGGGATGTATTAATCGTTGTATCTTATAAAGCTTACAGAAAAGGCCTTGGCACTACAACACAAAAAATACATTTCTATAGGTTCAACTTATATTTCAAAAGAATACAGGAAACATTTTCATCAGAGAGGAGGCCCCATACTATATAATATTAAGCAATGCTCCATTCTTTCTCACTCTCAAAAACCACCTGAAGTCTCCCTGCTTTAATTAGAACAATTGTCAGATAAGGATGCCCAATAGCTTGGCTCAGCCCACAAAGTACACACCACAGCCTGCGGCTCCCCCCAACTCTGCCTGCAGACACCTCCACGTCACCTCCAGGACTCTGTCATTTCAAGCTCAGTGAGTGAGAAACTGAACCTTCCTCACACTGTTGCTTCTCCTCCTGTGTCCTGTGTCTTTTATTGGCAACACCAACCTCCTTTACCTCCAAACTTCAAACTGGATTGGATTCTGCCCTTCCTCTTTGCCCTCTTCATCAAATTTGTCTTCCATATATTTCTTTGCTTCACTCCCTCTATCCAGACCCTAATACAGACATTACTCATCTTGCCTACTGCTGTTATAAACTTTGATAGAGTTTTCCCACCCGTAAGCACTTCTTCCTCTAGCACAAATGAATCTCATGTCTCTATGTAAACATCTACACTCCTTAGCCTGATATTTAAGGCCTACTATAATCTGGTTCAAATCTTACTGTATTACCCACCAGTCTTTTCCAAGCAGCCTGTAATCCAATCAACTTAAGATCAGTGCTCTCCCTTGTATATAATAAATATATTCCATCTGGAACATATAGTCCATCTGGAATACCATTTTTGGATACGTCTGTAGTTAAACTTATACTCAATCTTTAGGGACTATCTCAAATGCCGTAATCTTCCCTACAAGCCTTTTCTAACTACTCAACTAGAAATTATTTCCACCTCTTAGAGTTTACACTGACATATTAACTATTTTCTATAGGCATATATAGTGTTCTATCTTGTATTATGGTTATTCATCCCCTAGCTTTCAGCTGAAAACTACAAACTGTTGAATGTTTCACAAGATAGTTTCCATGAGAAAATGATCCATAAGTCTGAAAACATTGCATATTATAGTTCCCACCATAGCTATCATAGAAGGAATTCAGAAAAATGAAAGTGGATGTAAAATGTTGTAAGGTGGAATCGACAGGACTTGATACCTGAAGGCTGTGTGGAGTAAGACAGCATAAGTCATGAATAGGTACCTCTCACCAAAAGGACAGGAGAGAGTGGAGGTACAGAATATCCAACGTGTGTTTGGTTTGCAACAGATGAATTTATACCTATGGATTTGATGAGGGGGGAGTAAGAAGATAAAAGTCAAACCCATGGTTATTTCTCAGCTTTCATCTTTCTTGAATCCTCCACGGGTTCTGACTTTGTTTTGCTCAAATTCTTATTTGCAAAATTCCCTCCTTCCTCTCTCTAGATGAGTCTGTCCTCTCTCCATCCTGTTCCACACCTGAAGAGGAAGAAGACTCTTCTTCCCCCCTTCCCCAGAACACCTAATGAGGCACTCCTGGGGCTCACTTCTATTCCTGCTCTACATTCTATGCGGCTGGGGAGCCCTGTTACCTTGGATAATTTAACTTTCTGAATGGAACTTTGTAGTCTAATGTATCAGTTTGAGTCCTGAGTCCCAAACCAAGGTAACCAAGAGAGGGGGCGGGGCAATGCCTCTCAAGAATATGGAGTTGGTACTACATTAAAAAAAATTTTTTTTTTGATCTGAGGGGAAACACCAAATACTATACAAAAATTAACAACAATGTCAGAAAATAAATAAATAATTTTAATTTTAAAATAAGCTTGAATTACATACAAAATCCAATTTCTGGGTTTGTCCCTCGGTACACATGGTTTCTCCTTCATTCACTGGCTTTCTGGTACTTTTTCTTCTCTATCTGGAGGAAGCTTCAAACCCAAGACAGGCTCTGGTCTTAAAATTTACTTGTAAGTTGGTTGTTAAAATTATGCATGCATTTCTCTATGGAAAGGAAGGTACAATAATGGTAGGTACCATAGTTAGGATACTAAGCTAGTCTGTACGTAGTCTGTATGGAGACTAAGCTAGTCTCCGTAGCTAGGGCTACGGAGAGGAAGCTATTGAACTCAGATGCACCTGAGTTAAAGCTGAATCTGCTGCTAATGGGGACATTCCTGTCTACCAGAGTCCCAGGAATGGATGGTTTGTTTGTTCTGTCCTGTTCCTATCATTTGAGACCCTGTGGGGTTGAGGGTAAGAGAATAAATTGTAGACAGTGGGTTTTTAAAAGAGGAGAAAGAAGAAAACTTGAGAGAATTAGAAGTAGCTTAGGTTTGATTATTTGAGGAATCAAATGACTAGTCAGCTGTGTATTCCCTCACCCAGTATAACCTCCTGAATGCACAGCTCAGGTTTAAACACTTTGTCTCACTGCCTCAGCATCGATGCCCCTTAGTGCCACTGACAAATGGGCCTGAGAATTCCCTGTGGCGAAAGATGTCCTGTGCACTGCAGGCCGTGTCGCTGTACCCTGGCTTCTAGTCACTGAAGGTTGGTAGCATACCCATCACTCCAGTTATGACAACCAGAAACAGCTCCAGGTATTGCTAAGAGTCCCCTGAATGACAAAATCATCTCCAGCTGATTTAGTCACTTCATGAACCAGACTTGGTAGAACTTCTCAAATTTTCTACTCAACAGAGTCACATCGTCTTAAAATTCACATCATTTTTCAAAAAAATGCAGGATTCTGGGCCCCAGCTGAGAGATTCTGATCCTGCAAATCCAGGATTGGGCTGAGTATCTGTATTTTTAACAAATACTATTAACTGAGTACAGGTGACCCTCAGCAAACTTTGGGAAATAAACAATAAAAAAATTCAATGAACTAAACATCTATCCAAAATGCGGACTTTCACTCCACTGCATTGAAGGAAGGAGAAGCTGCCTAGTGAGAGGACAGGAGAAGAGGAGTGGGGGCCTGCCCTGGTAGTACCTAGGAAGGGCTACGGAGAGGAAGTTCCCCCAAGGGGGCACTGCAGGCTGGAGAAAGAGTGTCAAAAGGAGCTGGTAAAACACCAAAATCAAAGCCTGTTTCAAATTTTTGGTCCAACACTCCTCCATTCTCCTGTCTCTACCACATAATAATCTCCATGCTAAGCTTTTTATTTGTATTGTCTCATTTCATCCTCCCCACCCTCCCAAATGTATGAGAAAGCTTGTCAACTTTTGACACTATTTCTCTGGGAAAATTCATTGTCCCAAAGAACTGACATACAACTCACTTTTGACCCACAACATCTTCCTAAACTGGACTGGTCTGGAGCGTCAATACTCTAAAACCTCTGCAATCCATTAGGAGGGCGAAAGGCCCTCTGAGTTGAAAAGGCAGAATCTTCTCTTGGGGGGTCTCACACAGGCACCAGCACTCTGCTCTGTAGCATAAAAGAAAGGAGCCTCTGTAAATAGTCCAAGAGGAAAATGTTATCAGCTTCTCTCCCAGGAGCAGGTCCCCCACTCCAATCTCAAAGTAGAGTAGTGTTCCCATAAAATCTATTGTAAGCCACAATGGCTTAAAGCAAACGTATAATTACCATTCATTTCTATGGAAAATCTTTTGAACATTTTCAGACCTAACAAATATCCTACCAAATAACATAAAGAACCAAAACTGCACTCACATACAGTAAGAGCAGAAATTACAATGTAAATACACAGCTTATTGAAAATATTTCCAGAGGAGTTCAGCAGTGTTGCTCTCACGGTGGGGGAGGGGGGCGTGGCTACCTCTAAAAAAGCTGCCAGAAAACAAACACGTGAAAGCCCTTTTTTCTGTAAAAGCAGAAATCCTCTTGCGTTTCTTTCGGTTAGAAAACAAGTGCTAGTGTAGGTCTTTCTTAACAAAGTATTGAAGTGTAGGAACACAAATGTCGAAAATCAAGGGATAATCGGAATTCATTATTGAAAAATGAAAGACAAAAGGGTTAGAAATTTCTTATTTCAGTGCCACAGGTGAGTATACTAACCTATCTATCTGCTTTTGGGGGTAGACGCAGGGGTAACATAAGTGAGCAAAACTTAAGAAGGGCTGTCGTTATGTACATGGCTCCTGTAGGGGATGGGTGGCCTAACTCTTCCGAGTTGCCAGATACCCAGAGTTTCATTTGCAATTTCTTGGTTTTTAAATGTTGGCAAGTAATCCAAGAAATTTTTATTTTTTTTCTAATTTGCCCAAACAAAACATGTCAGTAAACTGTTTTATGACCTCTGTGTTCCAGATTCTTTTCTGGGCAGGCACTGCCTGTACCGCGCATTCTTCCCTTTTTCCCCTCCCCTCCCCCTCGCTCAATCCCATCAACCTCCCACAGGCCAGAGAATCCCCAGCCCCTCCCAAGAACTGCCTCCGACTCGTTTTCCTTCTGAAGCCTTGGCTGCTGAAGTCTGACGCTGACAAATAGCAGCAACGATTTAAACGTCATTCCCTCTTTCTCCAGCCTTCAGTGTCTCCCCAGGTGGGCCTCCCACTCCTTTGTGCCCTTCTGCTGTGGCCTCCCTTGCTCACCATCCACTGAGGTCGCTAGTGGCTCCTGATTTGCAGTTCACTTGCTTAAGGATTCTGTCCTCACTATGCTTTGGGGTCAGTAAATGGAAAGAGGCAATTGATACTGGGGCTCTCAGCATTACAGACCTTCAGCCAGCATCTGGCCAGCCCCCACTCCCCACCTCGGAAGTGGCAACGCCTCACAAGAGGAATGGTTAGGGGCAGGGTACCCAGCTCAGAGTCTCAGAATCCTATCAGAATGGATAAAGATTCTAGTATGAAAATGAAGGTCTAAATGCAGGGGTGCCTCCTGTCTTTAGGGGACCGTCAACATCCTTAATAATGAACTAAAAGCCAGAGGCCATTCCCCCATTTAGGGGAATAAAATTAGCCCCTGATTCATTGTGTGATCCTGATTAGAGGCTTGGGAGACATATAAGGACCAAAACTGAAATTATTGGGGAGGGTGGTGGGGAGGGATAAGGTGGGAAATGGACGGAGCCCAGTGGACCACGGTGGATTATTGGGGCTTTGGTGGTGGGCATGGTGTGAAAATACACATTTGTGGAGGTTTGAAACAATAACCCCTAAAGCAGATGCAATGATGTAACCCAACTTTACTTCAATAAACATAAGTAGGGGGGAAAAAAAAGGAAATCTGAATAATGAATAAAGTTTAGTTAATGATAAAAAAAATGAAATTATTAACAGGTAGGCAGGAGAGGGTTTAGCATTGATTTCATGTCATTTTAAATATATATTTATTTTAATTACATTTCTTCAACACCTGAGTTTTATGGTTATACATTTATATTTACTTATCAGTGCTATAATATCAGTAGCTTTCCTCTGATGATCCCAACCAATGTTTTACATCAAAAATTCAGTTTGGAGGGGGCTTTCGATGGATACAGTCTTTTCATGTAATGGCTATTTTGGGTCAGCATTGAGGCCTTCATCTTTTAGTCACTATGATCTTGATATTTCAAACAAATCTGACCAACTGTCCCCCAACCCCCATCTCTTTTAGGAAATGAGAAGAAACCCCAGTTACTGAGAACCCCAGCTGCTGGGGAAGGGAGTGGGGAACAGCCTTGTCTCCTGAGCTGGGTACATCCTTTCCTTCCCTCTGCTGGTGGCGGAACTGTCATCCTGGGACGGAGGGTTTATTCAATCCAATTCATGTGACGACAGGATATTGACTTTAAAATAATGGGAAACTGGATCTGAGAGAAAAGCCACACTGGGGAGATGACCCCAAAGGGCTGTGAAGATAAATGAAATGGGGGCCCATCTATGCATGTTATACAAGTCCTGACCCAGTGTGGACCTGGTGCCAACCACAGTGACCTATTTAAACCAAAGGTGAAATTGGAAAAGCTAATTCACCTTCCCACTCTTCCTTCTCTCTTTTTCTTTCTCACTGCTTTATAAAGACAATTTTCCTGTGGGGGGGAAATAGTTCTATTGTTTTCAAAAAGCACACATAGTATTTTACTCAAGTAGTGATATTTAGCAAATCACATCTAGTTCAGAGAATGAGGAGGGGGTGAAACAAGGTGGAGGTAGAAAAGACAGAGAGGAAGTTCTTGTCTGCGCTCCACCACTAAGTTTCTGTGTGGCTCAGGGCAAGTCACTTCACATCTCTGATTCTCTGTTTTCTCAACTATAAAATGAAAGGTTTGGACTCAGGGATCTCTCAGATTTTTTCTTTCAGTTCATGCTTAGGTGGTCAGAGATGGGCAAAACTGGATGGAATAAGGGATCTATGAGGGTTTAAAGAAAATAACAGAACAATAGGTGCAATCTGCCAGGACTTTTCTAAGTTCTAGCAGAATCTACTTCTACTCCAAGAATGAAAAGGAAGGGAAATATAACAATGCCGATTGTCAGTTTTAGCTGCAATTATTTCTTCCTCCCTACATTACCTCTCTTTCAACCAGCAATAACTAAGAAAGAGGGAAATTAGCAGAGGCAGAAAGTCATCTTTGTTAGCTCTGTTACCCAAACCACTCAAGTTAGGCTTTGTTTTACAAAAACCGTGGGATTGTCTTTTCAGAGGGTTCCTGGAGTTACAAATCTCTCTCTTTCAAGGGTTGAGTTACCAGACTGTCCATGTGTGGGGCAGATCCTTTTTCTCTGAGTATTTCTGTGCAAAGAGACAAAAGACTGCGTTTATAGCCCTCACATTGGATGCCGTGCCCTGGTCTGGCCTGGCCAGTTAGAATATGTGAGCAAGGCCACACTCCCATAATCCCAGCCACCACACTCACACCTTCCAGGCCTGGCCTGCCCACCCCCACCCAACCCGGCACCTGCCTTCCCTGCACTCCATGCTGGAATCCTAGGACTTGGGGGCCGTTTCCCAACCTCTCTCCTCTCTCACCCTTCCTCTAAAACTGACCACCCGGGCTCAAAGCAATATAACACACACCTTTCTGCTTTACCGGTGAAGTGAGCTCAGTATCTCTAAGAGGGAGCTAAAGACATTCCTTCTCTCGATTAACACAAAGACATGATTTCTCGATTAACACAAAAAAATGATTTCCTTCAGCAAACTGACCTGGCTCTGTTTTCTAACCAAAAGAGATTCTAATAGAAGGAGAATTTAGACCATGGGAAAGAAAACCTGGAGTCTCAGATCTAAGACTTTGTACAAATTTCTTATTTTAAATATGAGAAAGTGAGATCCAGAGAGGTGGGAAGGAACTCATCCAAGGTCACTCAGCTAGTTGGTGCCAGTCATGTCTTTAACCCTGATTTCATAACACCTACACCTGTGTTCTCCTAGGGAAAAGATAGTTGGGACAGAGAGAACATTGTGGGATCTGGACTGCATCTAGTCTAGACAATAGACAGTTCTGGTTTATTGGCTCAGAATTAAGATACAACATTAGATAAGGGAGAATGGATGATAAGAGCACTGTGAGATTTACAAAGGAATTAAAGAAATTTCCTCAACACAAATTTATATTTACACAAAGCTAATAAGCCCAATGCCCAAGAAAGCCTATGTGGGCGATAAATGTTCTTGGGGACTATTATAGGTTGAATTATGTCCCCCCCAAAAAAAAAAAATCTTAGCCCCCCGAATCTAGGAATGTGACCTTATTTAGAAGTAGAACCTTGGCAGATGTAATTAAGTTCAGAGGCCGTCACACTGGATTAGTGTGGGTCTTCATCCAAAGTCAAGTGTCCCTATAAGAAGAGGACGATTTGGATGTGGGCACACAGGAGAGAAAGTCATGTGAAGATGGAGGCAGAGATTGGAGTGATGCCTTTACAAGCCAAAGAATGCCAAGGATCTCTGGCAACCACCGAAGTTAGAAGAGTCAAGGAAGGATCCACTCTTAGAGACTTCAGAGAGAGCAGGGTTCTGCTGATAGCTTGATTTCAGACTTCTGGCCTCCAGAGTCGGAGACCAAGTACATATCTGCACTTGTAAATCATCCTGCATGTGAACTTGTTACAGCAGCCCTAGGAGACTAATACAGTCCTGGGAAATGGTTGGGCTGTCTTGGACTGAAATCAAGGAAATGAATGCCACCAGGCAAGTTCTACCGGTTGGTCCAATAATGAAGCCATCCTGCAACTAGCTACTCTATTCACCGACATCCAGGATCCTTGCTCAAAGATAAGGGGGGAGCGTGGGAAGAAGAAGAGCATTGAAATGAGATAAACCTCAACAGGAATCTTTAGTCTGTTACCTTCTTAGGCTGTAAAGGGCAGGGGAGTTAATATACTCCTGGGGTTTCAGCATCATCACTGAGAGAATACAGCCTTCTTCATAAGGCTGTTGTAAGAACTACTTGTTTCTTGCAACAGCTCTACAAGAGTTAGCTTCTTTGCCTTCTGCTTTATTTAGTCTTAGAATTAAACTAACTGTAGGCAATTTGGGAGTTGGGGATGGGAAAAGGAACCAATGTTTTAACACCTCCTATGTGGCAACAGAAGCCCTACAGTCATTAAAGTTGGTGCTGGGGGACACTTTCAAGGCCATATAGACCAAGCCTCTCATTTTAGAAATGAGCATGGGTCCCACTGTATATTTCCCATATTCACCACAGATCATAGTGAGCTCCTGGGGGGCCTCTGTGAATGTTTGTAGGTGGGTGAAGTGACTTGGGAAGACCTCATAAAGAAACGGGGATTAATCCTGATGGTAGGCATGAGAGTCACCATTTGGCCTATTCCACAGATGTCACCCACTCACTACTTTGCTCAGTCTGGGGTCTTGCCCCCCATACCTGGCTCAGTATCTCTCAAGAAGGATTTGCTAGCCCACCTTCCTGAAGAGACCTTCAGGGGGTTCCAGGTCAGAACTTAAATAAAACTTAATCAAAAATAGGTGCTCAGAATTTATAAAATATTTTCAACTGTATAACTGACTCTACAGCAAAAGATAAAAAAAACAACATTTTCCCAATGGCTACTTAAGTTAAAGTAATCCTAAGCTACTAGATGGCAAGTATCATCCCTGTTATGAAAATAAAAGATGCCAGAGAACAAGAAAAAGAGTAGCTCTAACCCTGCCATTATTTACCCAAAACTAATACAATAGTCTCCATTTCACCCAAGCTTTTCTTACTTCTCCTCCCTTATTGCTCTCTCTAGCACTTATTACCATAAACACATTATATTTACTTGTTTGTTTAATCTACCCACTAAAATGTAAGTTCCCCATGGTCTCAGAACTGGTCTTTTTTATTCAGTAACGTATCCCCAGAGCCTGGAACAGTTCCTATGGTAAAATTGGTTCACAATACATATTTTTTTAACAAATGAATGAGCAAATAAACAAATCAGTGTGGGCAGGGAGAGGCCCAGTCACATATGTTGATAAGGAAGTAGAATACATGGTTGCTTGTACCTACAAAATTTGCCCTTCTATCCACCAGCTATTAAAAATTTCTCTTCTCTGCTGATTCCATCATCACCAAACAATTTTTGATTTAAATCTTTCTGTGTGCATTTCCCTACAGATAGAAATACAGGCATCAACATTTTGGTTCACTTGGTACAATATTTTTCATCAGTAATAAGTTGGCATTTCAGTTTTTGAAACTGGGTCACATCTCAAAAAATTCCAAGGAACAGGATGGAAACTTGTAGTGAAAAGAGCTAAGAATAGCAGGGGGTGGGGGGGGTTGTGGGCTACTCTTTGTGTCACCTTAAAAAATTTCATCTCAGGGCTTCAGATTTCCTATATGGGCATCAAATTTGATGACTTCTTGGCCCCTTCCATCTTTATAGAATTCTATAAAATTTAATAAAGTAGGTTCTTCCATGGAGTTTGACTTTCTAAGAGAAGGGTGACCAGGGGTCATGTCCCTGTCCACTGGCAGGGTGGTGCAGGCCACCAGGGTCACGGGATGAGCACTCTGCATGGGGACAGTTAGCAGGGCCATGACGAGACAGATGGTGTCCTCATTAAAAATCTAACATGCTATGGAGACCTTCCCTAGGGGAAATGGCGATCACACATTTTCTCATTCAAAATGACATAGGTATGTGAGTGTGGGGAAGTGAAGGAGGTGCAAGGCAAGCACAGGTAGAGGGCATCTAGGTGACATGGGAAGGCAGGTGCAGAGAGTAGTTTTGGAGAGTCATTCATTCTCTCATTAGCACTTGGCAGTTACTGAAGCTTGGCAAGCGAGAATGTGCCCATGAAATTTTAGTAGCTACATGAGACTATTTCCATCATGAGCCACATCACTGTGGGCAAGGGCAAGAGCTCAGTGTCCCAAGAATTCATCTTTCTTAGAGGTTTCAGTTACCCATTCACCAAGGCTGCCCCAAGCGTGCTCTCTCTGCAGCCTTTCCAGGGGTCCTTATTTGGCCTTTCTTAAAACTATCTATGATACAGTTATTGGGCTGTTTCTCAAATTTACAACTTCAGACCAGAATTCTCACTTCATGCCATTCTTGTAGGTCTGCCTGCCCACAATTACAACAATTTAGATATCATTACTTTGAATTTTGTATGTCAAAGGCAAACTCAGCATGAGTCCCCTTCCCAACTCGCTACTTCTATCGTTGGCATCATTAATCCCATTCTGGGATTAGTTACTTTTCACTCCTCTCAACCTTTCATCAATAATGTTCTCTAAACAACCACCAACTGATCAGTCTACACACTGCTCAAGACATGTCCACTCTCTTAAGTCCTGTGTCCCATGACCTGATGCATCACCAAAATGAGGCTGCTCACTGAATCTCCTACATTCATCTCCTTTCTCCCGTCTCCACATAACGCATGTTCTCAGCCCTCATGTCTAAACTCCCACAGTAGCTTTCTTACTGACCTCCCAATCTCTAATATTTTTCCTGCTGCTTCAGGCCATCTCAAATAGACCCAGAGATTGATCTTCTTATGACTCTGTCACCAAATCAAAGTTTGCCTACAAACCTATGAGGGTTCTTGTTTACTAATCTTTGTTTATAAACTTCCCATTCAGCATTTAAGAGCTTCGGTCAAGAGTTCCCTTGTCATGTGTCTTCACTCAACTCGCATCTGGTAGAGCACCAACTACATGATGGCCACTCTCTCCAGCATCCCCTTCCTCCTTAGTAAAGGCCAGAATGTGTGATACAGTTGCCACAGCAATACCTGCCTCTTGGACTTGGCTCATAACCTTGCCCTGCCAGGGATCTCTTCCTTTCTGCCAGTCCGTATCTGTTATGTCTTCCAAGATGCACCTTTGCTTGATTTCCCATGTGAATGAATCTCAAACCACACATCCTTTTGTTTTTATTCTTTTTTTCTGAATTCCTATAGCATTCTTGAATTTGATGTTTATTGCTAAGTATTATTCTCTTACTATTTCACATGCATTCACTGGTGTCCTAGATTAAAATGTGAGCCCCAGAATGGCAGGAGCCATATTTTCTATTCTTCCTTTACCCAGTTCTGGAAAGGGTAGGGGCAGACGATACACTAATAAGGACCTTAATTTTGCATATAAATCATGGACAAGGTCCACTTTTCACTTCATAAGTAATGATGATAAAGACCAAAGGTACGAACCAAAGTCTTAAGAGTAGTTTTTTACACAAGCTAGAGATGAGGCCATGTGTTGAGAAGTGTTTGTTAAATGCTGAATTAAGATTTTTAAAAAGTAATTCAAGTCTCTGACACACTATGTATTCTTCCAACTGGAAGTTCTGCTGACATACAATGGCTGGTATAAACTCCCAGATCTAAAAGTCTTAACTCTCCTTGGCCAGAACTTAAGTCCAGGGAAGACAGAACCCGCCATAACAGCTGTCCCTATAAGAATTTACCTCTAATCTGGCAACTACCTACAGGTTAGACCTACTCACGTCCTTAAACCAAAAGTTGTCTGACACCAGTACAAACCACCAGTATTTGTAGGGAGACCGGTAAGCCCTGCTCCCTCCTCCCCTTGCTCTGGTTATGCAATATCTTGTCCAGATCTAGAACCCTGTCAGGTGAGGTGCAGCCCCTTGCCAAAAGCAAACAAACAAGCAAACAACCCACTTAGATGCCCCTTTCCCCAGGAGTTCTTCGAAAGAGCACAGAGAGGGAAATGGACTTACCCTCACATAGTAGTTCATGCCAGTCCCCAACAGGTGCTGCAGAAAATGCCTGTCCTGCCTGCTCCCAGGGATCGGGTCCCCAGGCCCGGGGAAGGGACAGGCATCTGGAGTGAAGGCAGTGGCCCTGTGCCCCACCAACTCCCGCTGGGACGGGGGCTGCGGCAGAGGTGCAGATCCAGCCCGATTCAGACTGGTCTCTGGGGAAGCGGGGCTGCTGGGAGTAGGGTCCTGACTTTCCTGGAGCTTCAGCCGGGGCACCTCTTTGGTGCCCAAACAAAAGTTTTTCAGACTCAGCAAAGTGGCGGGGTTGGCCAGCTTCACGCTGGCCAGGCGAGGGATCAAGGTGCACAGTGGGGTGGGGCTCTCCTGAGTGGCCAAGGTGGCATCTTCAGCTGGCAGGTGAGGTGCTAGGACCGGGTAGGGAGGTTGCTGCGAGCCCTTGTTCCCGACTGAGCCTCCGGAGCTGCCTTCGTCCAAGGAGGTGATGGACTCGTTCCGAAAGCGGCTGTACTTGGCCCTGTGCAGCATCCCGGGGTGTGCGAAAAATCCTACATACAGCACGAGTCCTGCCAGGCTGTCCTGACCGCGTTCTCGCATAGCCTTGGCAGTGCAGAAGCAGTGTACTGCTGCATAAATCGCCTAGTCTTCTGCTAGCTGAACCAGACGGAAAGCAAACCCTCAGCGCCCCGAGCAACTCGCGGCGGCCACCTCTCCAGCTCCGCTCTTGCCCTCGGCCCGCCTCGGCTCCCGGCCCCTTCTGGGTGACAGCCCAGGGCCAGGACGCCTCCCCAGCTGGCTTCAACCCCTCCTGGTCCTGGCGGCAGCGCCTGGTGTCCTCGCCTTGGATCCCTTGCGGGGAAAGCCTGGACCCAGGCTCGCGGCGGCGGGGATCGCTCACCGCCAACTCTCAGGCACGGAACCCGGCCGAGCACCCGCCAGCCAATCCCGCCGCATCGCCGGCGGTGCGGGCGTTTTGCAGAAACATTTAGCGCCCCCCACCCCAAGTCTTTCCTTCTGCACACTGGAACTTTCAAACCTGCTCCCTCCGGCTCCCACAGGGCGGGGCAATGGCTGGTCTATTAACCCTTTATTTGTTGCAGTGATTGTTTTAAAAAGGAAAAAAGAAAATGCATAGATAAGTCAAAGGCCCCTCAGCCTGAGTTGGTTGATTCTGATGGCTGCCCCCTCTTGGAAGAGCTTGTCCTGCATCCCTTCGGGGCCACAAGCCAGGAGTACTAGGGATGGGTGCTGCTCCGCGTTCTTTTCCGGACTTGCGATCCCTCGGTGTTCTTCAGATCCTCTCCCAGCCTGCTCAACCTCGCTCGAGCCTTCCTCCCTCCTGGATTCCTCTCAGAGCCCATTCGCAGAAGACGAAGATGTGCTGCAGAATACGCAGTGTTGAAATTTTTATGAATGAACTTTGCTGAATGAATTTCTCTCTGTGTGTGCAAGCTAATAAATCTGTGAATGAAGCTGAGAATAGCTGTAATTGACTGATGGTCTCAGGGGTGCTTGGTTTTTATCCAATCAGACAGCAGCTTGATGACTCATGCACCATAAATATACTAAACTAGTAGCCAGGAGAAATAAAGCTGGAGGAAGAGATTTTATTCTGTGACATCTAATGAAAGAGTTAAAGGGGAGGGGAATCTTTACTATAAATCATCAGCCAGCTGGGGAGGAGCAGGTTAAAGAGTCTATTTGTTGAGATGGCAGGGAAAGCCAAGCAAAAGAGCTAAAAATTAGATCCATTGTTCCACCGATATTAGGACTTATGGTACACAACTCCTGTGGGAAGCCGTGATGCATTTTTCTTGGAAACATGGTTCTTTTTTTATTGATTGCTGGTTCCATCTCCGTCTAGTGTAACTTCCTGTACCTATCAAATGCATTCTGAAGACACGATGACAACTGCAAGAGGCTGAGTGCACAGGAAACCAGGGATGGAGCTGGGAAAGGGAAATGCAGGTTCTTTCAGGAAGAGAGACTGGGAAACTGCTGAAACACTGGAAGGATGTGGAAATCACCTACCAGGAGAGATAAGAAAATCTCTGCTGAAGGTTACATTTCTCAAGGAAGGTTTCTGCATCCAAATTTATTTACTCAGTCAAAAATTAAAATAAGCCAGCAGTCATGGGAATCAAGGATGCCACCTTCATTGTCTTGCTGCCACGTGCCTGCCTTGGGTTCATGTGTACTCATGACTCTGGTGGCCTGTGCTCCCCAGGTGTCCAAATATAGATTCTGAATTAATGGGTGCGTGTGACCAGCTGAAAAGGCATCATCGCTGCTTTCCTGTTTTTCCAAAGAAGTAGCGCACCTTACACATCTTGTCTGCCAAACCTGGTAGGATGTGTTTCTCCTTCGGAAGGCTTTTCGCATCTCCATAAATCTTTCTGTACTTGATGACCTCCTCTCCCCAACCCCAAATTGACTCCTGATAAAACTGAGGGGAGTGGCTAAGTGAGTTGGACTTCAAACCCCTGGGACTGAAGAGACAGGCTCTGGGAAAGATCCCAAAGAAACCATTTTGATGCCTCTTATTCACCTTTCCTCTCCTCCTTTTCCTGCCCAACCCCTCTGCTCCCCTCCGGGGGGACCCTTCCTTGCTGCCATAGCACAGGCTATATGGCCTTGAGAAAGTTATTACAAGGACTCATCCCTTTAAAGCACTTGGCGCTAAGCTCCCAGGGCAGCAGCGAGCTGAGCTGAGCTGAGCCGGACCCTAGGCCTGTGGCCTCTAAGCTCCCCAAGAGGCAGTGGAGACTTCAGTTTACAGTAAAGCCACCTGGTTTACTTGTTTGTCCAAGCGCCACAGCCAGTGAGTGGCAGGTCTGACACAGAATCAAGTGCTGACTCACTGCAACTGCAAGCCCTTGACTGCTGAGAGACCAGCCAGTGTGTGCAAGAACCTAGCTTATACTGTGCATATGCCGATGTTAGCTCCTGCCTCCTTCTCCTTGAAGATTAATTATACCTATAAAATTTACCCTAAATACCTCCCAAGATTGCCAGGAGAAAAAAACATGAATAATAGATAAGAAAAACCATTATTGTCATTAAACCATCAGGGCACCATAACCTCCCTCATCGCTGCCTTTGGAAAGCAGAGTTCTGCTTAGAGCAGTTCCTCATGCCTCCATGGCTCTGAGACATCCCCCCTGCAAAGGTGCCCACTGTGAATCAACAGGAAAGCTTCTTAAGGGACAACCCATCCAGGCTGGACTTCTTGGGTAGAATAGGTAGGTTCAAGCAAGAGCTGTGTCAGACCAGGCTGGCCAACATTAGCCTGGCCTGAAGAACTGTCACCAGGCAATATCCAAGTCTGAAGGATGAGTCTGACATCAGGAATGGGCAAACATTACCAAAGTTCTATTTTGAGGGGGGGAAATTTCCACAAGACAGTATTTATGTAAAGTCCTTGCCATAGACCAAAATACCATTTTTAAGATGGGGAAGTGAGATGGTGAGGAATGGTTGAGTACAGATGAAATGGTTGGTAGGTATATACCTCTCTGGCGACTGCTGTTCACCCTAAGTGGCTTTCTCAAATTCAGGACCAGCTAGAAACAGTTTAGGAAAACAGACATTTTCTTACCTGTTTAAAATAAGACAATGTATCTGGAGTGTTATGTAAGGAGTTAGGCATCATGCACATAAAAAACAGTGGAGTCACACAGACACACACACACACACACACACACACAGTGACTGAAGTTAAAAAAAATGCATCTCTTGGAGGTGAAATATCCAGGGATATTGTCAACACTTGGCCATCGTTAAAGTATAGCTTTTGTCCTTATAAGCCAAAATTACTGATAAAGCTCTGACATTTCATTTATACTCCAGACATAAAATAAGTCAAAGGACAAAAAAGAACATCCCACTCTTCAAAGAAATATCCTGGAGGTGCAATACAATGTTTTGCATCAGCCAGAACTAAGTCACATGAAGTCTTCTTCATCTAAGAATAAAGAAATCTTTCGTCCAGGTACACTGCTCACATAAAATCATAGTTTGTTACTGGAGAAAGGAAGGAGAAATGGACATTATGGTAACAGTTTTTGCCACAGCAATAATTCAGATCTTCTACTGGATAGAATTTAAAGTCAGTATAGGATAAAAATGTCCTTGGTCGGGGGCTTCCTGGTGGTGCAGCGGTTAAGCGCTGCGCTGTGGAGCTGTCAGCAGCGACGCGAGTTCGATGCCCGGCTGGGGAGATTCCCACATGGTGCGGCAGACCTCTCCTGCCTCGCCCGCTGCTCCCCTCAGCAGTGTATTTCCATCCATCTACCTGTTCTGCTCCCCACTCTGTCTCTGGTGAACCCTTTCGCCGCCCCATGCCTCTGGCCTGTACCCCAGTTTGTATGCATAAATAGATAAATCTTTAAAAAAAAAAATGTCCTTGGTCAACCTGGTCCATTTTCTGCTTTTTACTGTGCTCTCGCATGCGTGCACACACACAAAGCTTTGAAATGACCCATTTTAAAACAGTTACTGTCAGAATAGAAACTTGCCTCTGCATAACCAGTGGGATGGGCAGGTTCTAGGCCTCAGGGAGCTGGTCAGGGCTTCCAGGGCTAGCAGCAGGCAGTGACAGGAAGTGTATCCAGGCCACTGCAGATGGCAGTGAATGTGGTTATTTGGGGTCAGGAATATCTTATAAGAAGGAGTGAGTGGGTGTTGGACAGGTGGTTAGAGCACAGTCTTTGGAAGGCGTCTGACTCAGGAACAGGATTCTAAACCTAATTGCAACTGACAAGAGAAAAAGGCAAAGACAGGGTCCTGGGCAGATTGAAAATCTGGCACTATGAACTGGTGAATCTAAACTTCATTTCCAGTCTTCTTTTCCTTTCCCTGCCTTTACCAGGAAACGCTAAATATTCACTTTCTCAGGTTTCTTTGCAACTGCAGGGGGTGGGGTCATGTGACACAGTTCTGGTCTATGACATAACATGAAAGTCCTATGGGGGCTTTCGAAACATCCTGATAAAGGGGCACAAAGGTGGAGCCTGTTCACCAGAGCCCCTGCCCCAGGTCTTCCTGTCTTAAGAAGAGTGACATTTGGAACTACAGCAGCCCTTCTGCAACCACTAGGGAAAGGCCAATCAAATTATCAAGCCAGTGGTCTTGACATCATTGAATCACTAAAATAGTTTAGTAAGAGATTAGTAAGCACCTCTGCATATGAAGTTAGGTGAGAAAAATAAATCTTTACTGGTCTAAATATCTCAAGTAGCTCTTAGCTGTTACCTGTTACAGGTCAAAGTGTTACTATGCGATACAAGTACAGTGGCGAGAATAGGGGTACAGAGTGAATAGTGCCTCTGGGCAGCTGTGAGAGGGCTCTATGGAGTCAGGTGGAAAAAAATCCAAATGGCACCTAGTGATGTCTATGCCCTAATACCAGGATGATGGCAAAAGGAACTTAGGAAATGTGATTAAGATTACAACCCATAAAATGGGAGGATTAGAAGTCAGGCCCAATCTAATCATGTGAGTCCTCAGAGCAAAGGATCAACTTCAGTAAGAACTGTAAGATTTGAAACAGAAAAAGTAGGAGAGATTTGAAGCGTGAATTTAACTTGCTGTTACTGGCTTTGAAGAAGGAGGAAGCCTTCCATGAGTCAAGGAAGCAATGAAGCCCCTCCCTCCCCTTACCCCTTGGACAGTCAACAAAGAAATAGAAATCTCAGACCGATAGCAGCAAAAAACTAAATTATAAAAACCCAAATGAACAGGAAACAATCACATCACCCAGGACTGTCCCTAAAGCCTGCAGAGAGGACTGCAGCCCCACCAACACTGGAGTTTAGCCTGGTGAGACTCAGACTTCTGCCCTAACACACAGAGTATTAAGGAGGCAAATTTCTGCTGGTGGTAATCTGTTATACCAGCAGTAGCATCATACAGGTTGTGACACTGGGGAGTGGGGGGGGGGGTGGCTGCTGTAATAAATATAAAATGTTGTGTGGTTTTGATACTAGGCAACAAGTGGAGGCCAAAAGAATTCTGAAGCACATGATCAAAAAAGCTGAGATTTCCTTGAGTGGACTATTGGAAATCTGGATTCTATTCAAGGTACTGCCAGCAAGACAGACAAATTGTTCCACTCTCTGCTCTTGTCAGACTTTCCAGTGGGGGGAAGAAATGAGGGTGTGACATCTGTGTGGGTCAGGATTAACTCTAGGAGGTGTTTCCAGTCTAATCTTTCATTCCTCCAACAAACATTTAGGAACTTTCTTTTGTTTTCGTGAGCCTTCATTTCTACAAAGTAAAATGGGTATGGGGAATGTATATTTTTGGCTAAGGTTTTGGGCAGTGGCTCGGTAGTATGATGCTGTGATCACACAGGATGCCTTCTGCTGGCCCACAGCTTCTAGTCATAATCAGTGCACTGCTAAACCTCAGGTTTTCTTTCTAGCCCAAAGTCATAAGTTTCAGAATGAATTTTCTGGCAATTTTCAGGTTCAACAGGTCAGACACACAGCTTCCTAGTTTGATCACGATCACCATCCTTTCATCCATCCTACTCTCATTTCAGACCCCTCCCTCTATTCATGCCCAACATCTGATCACTCACCAAATCTGTCCATTCTACTTTTGAATTGCTGTGGGTCTTATACTCAAATTTCCATTCACATACTGGGCAAGTCTTGGTCATCTCTCACTGAGACACTCCCTCCACCCATCCAATGGATCCTTATCGGAATTATCTTTCCTTCTAATTCAAAAGAATGATAATATCAATTCCTATATTAAAAATGTTAATGGCTTTTGATTTACAAAATAAAATTCCTATCCTTCATCATAGGTAGCCCCAATTGGCTTTTCAACCTCTTCTCCCATCACTATAACTTGAAAATTCCATTTCTAATACACCATGTTACTGGCCACTGACGGAGAACAAAGGAACTCCACGGAAAAAATGAAGGTATCCTGGTACAACTGACCCAAGAAGTCTGTCTGAACCCCCACCATGTAACCAGTCCCCGATCTTACTCAGATCCCAAATATTGCATCTTTGAACTTCTCAAAATCTGTTCTCAGATTCATCAATCACAATAGAATAAATGACTGCTAAAATTCTAAAGTGGCTTGGATATAGACTGCCTTTAAATACATTTTATTCAGCTCATCAGAGAGGGAATGCAGTATGGGACAGTGGTTCAAATGGGGATTTTCGGAACAAGAGTTTTAAGAGTTTACCAAGAAAGGCATTCTGGGGCCTCCCTGGTGGCACAACAGGTTAAGTCTCAGCACAATGAAGCTATCTGCAGCCACTGTACAAGAGTTCGATCCCAGGCCAGGGAGCTTCCCATATGGTGCAGCAGACTTCTCCTGTCTCACCCATTGCTCCCCCTCAGCAGTGTATTTCGGTCAATCTGCCTGTTCTGCTCCCCACTCTGTCTCTAGTGGATTCTCTCACCAACCCACACCTCTGGCCTACACCCCAGTTCTTGTTTGTATAAATAAATAAATCTTTAAAAAATAAAAGAAAGGCATTCTGAATGAAGTTTGCAAATTAGAAACAAAACTGGTTAATGTTCAATGGGGCAATAAAACTCTAATAACTTTGGAGTTATCTCTTCCACTGGACAGAAATTATCTGCTTCTATTGCAGACAACCTCTACAAGTTGATATGTAACTTCAAAGTCAGACACATTATCCCATGGATAATTAAATAAATCTGTTGAGCCTGTTACACAATGCTTCAGTATAACACTGAAAGTGTTACAGGGCAGGGAGAGGGGCACCCCCAAAACCCCAGACCTGCCCTGTTCAAAATGGATTCTGCCATCCGCCGCATCAATACAAAACATATAGGACCTTTTGTGGAAAGAAACGTTAATACAACTAGAAAGGACAGAGAGGACAAGGAATATATTTTCTAAGTCAAGCACCCAATGTTATCCAACTCCTCGTGGGTAAAAGTCCACCCAAACGGGACTGACCCAAAGGAAGTCTCAAAAGCCTGCCCCAAGTCTAAAACAGCTTTTGGCAGGGACCCACACATAAAGGTCAGAAACAGCCAGACAATTCTGGGAGGAACCAAAATGCCTTTCGGCAGGGACCCATACAAAAGGGTCAGAAACAGTCAGACAATTCTGAGAGGATCAGAACAAAATCAAAACCAAAATCAACATAGCCATCGTCAACTTCCCCACGGGTCTCTCACCCACATCTCTTTCAATCAGTCCAGGCCAGAGCAGCTTCTTTACAAGTCTCTCTGCTCCTTGGGCCTCTTCTGGCTTTCCATCCTTCTGTCTCCTCCTGTCTTCTGTCTGTGCTGTGTGTGTCCTCTCTGTGTGTGTCCTCTCTGTGTGTCCCCTCTGTGTGTGTCTCCTCTGTGTGTGTCCTGTCTCTCTTCTCAAGCTTCTTATATCCTGCTCAGTTCCACACTACCTTGGGTGGGACAGGGAACCTGGAACACACCCTTTCTCCTGGGGACCATCCTGTTACAAAAGGAAGACTTTTTACCTTATTCCCTAGTAGTTTATAACGAATTTTCATAACTACATCAATGGAGGTGATCAAACTGGAGGAATTTCAGGCATTAAACAGGTGATAAATGAGGATAGATTAGAATCTTAATATTGTGCTCATCTCTTTGAAATCACCTGTAAGGATATTTGCGATAAAGCAAATAATGAAATTAGAGAGGAACATCTCTGAAAGCTTAATCCACATGTTCAAAGATAAAATTTGATCCACTAGATTCACTCTGGTGACTCAAATCTAGCCAAGACTTGGAAAAGTAAATCAGGGCTATTGTCTGTCCTCTGTTTCCAAGAACCACACAGGTAACCTGGCTACACAGATGCAATCTGGAATAGGAGAAAATCACTGGCTCAGGAGCAGACAGACTTGAAATTGAATCCTAATTCAAATCCTAATTCAAATTCTACTTATCAGCTGCAATCTCTGAAATTCAATATCCTCACTTCTAAGTGGATGATTTAAGTATCAATAATAATGGCGAAATGGTTCCCAAACCAGTACTTGTCTATGAGGAAGATTTCTGTCCATTTAGGCAACAGTAGTAATAATTTAAAAGGTACATAGAGAGAGAGGTGGACCTTATAGTAAGCGATTTTATAAAGGTAAAATTATATACTGTCTTAGATTGTCCTTTCTATCTCGTGTGATAATGTCTTTTTTATTATGAAGTAATGTTAACCATAAATAGGCGTTATTAATATGGTTTTATGTGGCAAAACCAAAGTTGGTAATCTTATGGCCCTCTCCAAGTGTTTCTTGACACTACTCCAGGAACCATTATGTGTGAATTTACTTTGTGAACTAAAAATATGTGTACAGAGTGAGTTTTCAGTATTGTAGTCTGCAATGTTTTCATAGCTTATGTGATAAAAATGTCATCCAGCTGGTTCTAAAGGTTCCCAAAGAACCCACATGAAAGCAGCTCTACCCCGCTCCCTACCCCAGCCCCCACCAGTCTATCTGGAACCAGGCCTCTCACATGAACGGAAGTCAGGGCTCATGAGGCCCATGGCACCTCTGGGTTAAGCCCTGGCCTTCTGTCCAGGACAGTAATTTCATCACACAAGACTTATCTCCAGGGGGGCGTGAACAACACCACAGACCCTCCTAAAATGGCCGAGGAAACTCCCTGGCCTCAGAATCAGTGATGACATGGATGAATCCAGGCTGCTGCAGGAGAGCTGGACAGAGAAGGAAGGGGCTGCTTGATGCTGTATCTGGGGAACTCTGTGGGGCTGGCAGAGGTCTCGCTGGCTAGGGGGCGCATGCAGCGATGTTTGCACATGAGCTGGGATAAATGACGCTGGGATATCTCAGGGAGTCCTGTCAGCCTTTGAGCTGATCACACCTTTTAAACCCCCTCTCACTTTCCATAGAAGCACTTCATTGAAAGGAATAGCAATAAGCCAGAGATGAAAATCAAATTTGCCCACATCCTAATTCAGACACAATCTAATGAACATTTTGACATATAACCTCAATGTGTTTTTCTACATACAAACATTTTCTCAAACAAAATAGCTTACTAATTGTGCATAATTTTCGACCTTTTCTCATTGAACAAAAAACCCCCACATTTTCCCACATCACTGTATATGCCAGTCTATTTCAATGGCTGTGCAGTGCCATTGTGCAAATGTGTCATAATTTAACAAATAGGGGTGGGGTTTAGGTTTACACGCACACACTGTAAGATAGTGGTGGTTCCTGCATGGCTGTCCATTAACAATGCCAATTGCAGCCTCTAGATAATGGCTCTAGGAATAATCACTGTACCAGTTTGTCAACGATGCGCACGTTTGATGTTTTTATAGGATTTGAGTGAAAAAAAAATGTTTTCCAATATTCTCATATACATCCCTAATTACCTTAGAATGAGTTCCTAGAAGTGCATTGCAGAGGGTCAAAGCGGATTCTGGTTTTCGAGAAATGAGAGCTGGTCATCGGTTTCCCGCAGGAACTCTGGGATGGGTGGGGGCCTCCCAGGCTGGGGCTGTCCTGTCCGCGCCTCAGCGGAGCAGCCTGGCGGGGCGGCGGCAGCAGCGCCCGCGCTTCCACACCGCCTCCCTGAACGAGACCAGCGAGCGCCAGGCTGCCAGGCGCGCAGCATCAAAGTTGCAGGCGCCCTGAGAAGAAAAGGGCCTGTGTGAGTTCACGAAACTCAAAAGCCCTTCTCCAGGCACAGCATTCACAGGGAGGGGGAGAAGGCGCTGAAACTGCGCTTTCACAGTGTGGGCAGTCAGGCTGTGGGTGCCCTGCCAGGACAAAAGGGCCTCAGTGCTGGAGAGGAGCAGCCCCGGGGCCTGGTGGCAGCATAAAGGAAAGCTGTGTCCCCGCAGCACTCAAGTTCACCTTTGTCTTCTGAGTCCAAGTCAAAGGGAGGTTACAGAAGAAGCCTGCAGGCTCTCCTCCCTCCTCAGGGGTCTGGTCGATAGGAATGGCCAAGCTCTTTCCCCAAGATGCTGGGAATTGAGATGAAAATAGAAATGTGCTTGCCTGTTAGCTGGGACAGTGGTCAGTGTTTATGTCAATAGCTGCGTCCTCCGGCCAGGGCCAGCCAACAGGGGGAAGCCAGTACAAATTACTGGAACTGCTGGCCGGAACTGAGCCAGGGCAACATGCTACATGGCAGTAAGAATTTACCCTTGGGGGACCCCTTAGAAGGGAGTGGGTGAGACAGGACTGGGAGGTGGACGAGTTTCCTTCCACCAGACCCTAACCACCTTCAGAAGTACAGATGCTGCTACTGCCTCTTCCAAAAGAGACAGAACATGGCTCTATTGTGACCTGATAGCAACCCATTGGTCAGCAGGGGAAGGTCAATGCTGGAAGGTTAAAGGCTGCCTTGCAGTTGACCTTTGTCGAGTCTTCCCCTGGAGTGAACACAAGATTAGCGAGTTGAGACAGATTTCTGTTGGCACCTAAGGGAGAAAAAAAATGCTATTGGCTGAACCACCTCAAAAACTCCAGTGACTTAAAGCAGAATGAGGAATAGTTGTAATGAAGAGCAGTTCGCAAACATGAACCCCCAAAACTCATCCACATACATCCACACACACACACACACACACACACACACACACACACACACCCTCGTTAGACATAAATTTTGTGACCCTACAAAATAGTTGAGATGGTTTAAAAACCATCCTAGTAGAGACTAGGTGACTATACTAGCAAAGAAATACTCTAATACGCAAATTTTGAATCCCAAACCTGAGTCTCATTCCTAGTTCTGCCACTTACTGTCTATGACAGACAGTTAATTTCCCCTCATTCAATTGCCTCACCTGTAAAATGGGCATAGGATGTTGCCTTAGGTGTTGCTGTGAGGATTAAAAGAGAAAAAATATATGGACATTCTTAGCACAATAGTAAGTTTTCAAATAAAGCTTATTATTTGTTTTTTAAATAGAGTCTTCCTAATACTGTTCCAAATGGATGTGAGTTTAATTGCACAAATACAGAGTACACCATTAATAATAAATGAATACTTACAAGTTTTGCTCTGTATAATTCTTCTCATCTTTTATAATGAGAATACATTAATCTGTTCATTTGTAAAATAAATATATTAAGAACCAAGTGAAGATAAATCAGAAGGAAATTAAATTGACAGCAGAGGTGAGAGTATATTAAGAGTCTGACAGAAAGGCAAGTAAACTTGCTAGAAATAGGATGACAATTTAATTCCCAGCTGCCAGTCAGCCAAGACATAGAGGGAAACAATTATTTGCATAACATATGGTGTCCACGGATGAAAACAAACTTGTTTCTTAGGATCACAAGCTATTCCTTTAGAAATTTCTTCTGAAGGATTTTTGTGGAAATAAACGCCACACTTTTGTGACTATCAGCAAAATCCTTCAAGAGCAGAGCGAGTGCTGCAGGGTTACTTTCGCAGCGCTCCCTTAGGATGGCTGATGTCAACGTGCATCTCAGCACGGGCAGCCGCCAAGCAGCTCGCCTAGAACAGCCCTGGGCCGTTGCCACCAGAGCAGCACTGCCTGCCTGACTAGCCCTTCACGGCTGGCACACTGGTGCATTCACTCTGCAGCAACAGTGTGGCTGACCAATGCCTCCTGCTAGCAGATGGCTGGGGCTCCAAGCCAGATGTTTACACCTGCACACTTGACTGCAACAACATCCAGTAATTCATGGGCAGCTGTACACGAACCAGAGAAGTGACCTATTGTCTTAGAACGATCATATCTCATGGGCCAGTGGAAAGCAGATATGAAACAAAATACCAGAGAACAGCTAAGTTAGTCATGGGTGAAGAATTTGGGCTGAGAAGGTAAGAAAGAAGCAGCAAGTGAGTTTGAGGAGTAATAAGAAAGAAATCGTTGGGTAAATCACCTACACCTAATACTTTAAGGAGGAGGTGGAGGTTAGAGATTTAGGTCATGAGTAGAGACAAGGTGACTATACTAGTCTGCTCGGGCTGCCATAACAAAACACCACAAACTGGGTGACTAAAACAACAGGCTTTTTACTTTCCCACAGTTCTGGAGGCTGGAAGTCCTCCATCAAGACATCGACAGGTTCTCGGTGAGAACTCTCTCCTGGCTTCTACTTGGCTGCCTTCTCAGCTGTGTGCTCACGTGGTCTCTTCTGTGTGCTCACGAATACAACGTGTGTTCTTGTGTCTTCCTCTTACAGACACCAGTCTTAGTGGGGCACCACCCTTATGTCCTCATTAAACCTTTATTACCTCTTTAAATTCATATTGGAGGTTAAGTTTTCAGTGTATGAATTTGGGAAGAACACAGTTCAGTCTGTAACAGAAACTAAAATCAGGGTAGAGGAAGTGTCTCTAGAACATAGGAAAGGAGAAAATCCAGAAGTGTCAAAGAGGACCTTATTTCAGTCAGTGGGCTGTTAGACACTGGTCAGTTTTACCACCTCTTTGGACAAAGGCAGAACCTGTGAGGGTCTGACAAGGATCAACTCGTGGCCCCACAGCATGATCTACAATGACATAAAGAAAATTCTATAAATCTCCCCCCTGGCTCTGCTGTACATGACCTGTGCCCTTGGGAAAGTCATTTAAATGCTCACAGCTTCAGTCTCCTTATCTGTAAAACAAGGTTAATGATATCTACATGCTGTACTCAGAAGTGAAAAATTGGGGTACAGTGAGGAGTAGCAGTGTGGAAAAGCAATGCCTAATTTCCCCACATACACACACTCAACTATACCAAAACATTACAACCTATGAAATAAAATGAAACAGTGGACATGAAAGTGTTGGGTAAATTGGGTGCCATATAAAGTTGACGTAAAGGATGACATCACAACAGTGGTGATGACAGCATTAGAAGCTACTTTCTAGCATTTGGTCAACTCAACACCTCCCAGGGCCTTGTCTATGTGAGCAGTGCTGCCTGGACCGGGGGCTCACCCCACTCTGGTAGTGGGAGACCCCATGCGGGGAGCACTCTTCTATTGCCAGGCTGAAAAGAGAAAGTCCTGCCCTTCTGGTCAAAAACATGTCCAAACACTTCCTCCTCTGCTCCTCATCTCTCCCTCTCTGCTCTCTAACCTCCTCCCAAAACTTAAATGTTGGGGAGGCACGAACAGGTGGAGATGGAGCCTCAAATCCTCCTAATAGAGGTCTGTGTTCCCTTCTCACTCTCACAGCTGTGGGTGAATCAGCTGCTATGCTCTGAGGCTGGTGGACTGTCCACCCCAGGGGTGGGGGCTTCAGGGGCCCAGGCACCATCTGCTCCTGCTTTCCCCCAGGCCCAGTGCAGGGGACCTGACAGCAGGATGCAGTCCAGGTCTGAAAGCCAGGAGTGAATGCTGCCTAGGAAGCGTCCCATTCCAGATGTCCGGGCTTTAGCGACACTTCCCTGGGAGCCAGATGACAAGAGGATGAGAAAGAAGCTGCCATTTCTGCATCTGCCTTGGGAGAAGTTGTCTGAGCTTCAGTGTCCTTCTAAAGGGAAAACCCCATCCCCATAGGGAAGTCGTTTAAGCATGAGGTGGGAAGATGTAGGTGATATGGCCACGACAGGGCCCCCGACTCATGGTTGCCCCCAGCCAGGCAGAAAAGCATCAGGACTGCCCCACCAGGGTGCGGCTGAAGTTGTCACCAGACTGGCCTCCATCAGTTGGAAAGGGTTGCCTTGCTCCTGCTGTCTTTTGACCTCCGTCAATGTTCTTAAACCCCACGAGCAGCGAAACCACTTCCTGTGGCTGTGTGATGTGGACAGAAGAGCAAATGCAAGCACTTGGCTGAGAGATTTTACTCTGGTGCTTCATGCTGCTATAGTCACAGAAGTAAGCTGCGTATGGAAACCTCTTTTCTAATCTGGAAAGGACAATGGTCTTCCTCAAGGCCATGCTGCTCTTACAGGTCTTCATGCCAGCCTGGTTGGGTGTACTCTGGAGATGCCCCATGTATAGTTTTGTAGGACTTTTGCAAAATACTTTGGTGTAGATGACCTCGTTTGGCCCTGTGAGGAAGGTAGGACAGCTATTCCTACACCTATTTTTCTGGATGAAGAAATGCACAATGAATTTGATTATTCTTTAACTTATCCAGTGGGAGAGATGAGGTTAAAATCTGGGTCTCCTGGATCCATTATGTTTTCCATCAAAAATATAGCAGTCTTGGGTCTCCCTGGTGGTGCAACGGGTTAAGCACAGCACTCACTATGAAGCTATCCAGAGCCACTGCAGCAAGAGTTTGATACCCTGCCAGGGAGATTCCCACATGGCGCAGCAGACCTCTCCTGCCTCACCCGCTGCTCCCCTCAGCAGTGTATTTCAGTCGATCTGCCTGTTCTGCTCCCCACTCTGTCTCTGGTGAATCCTCTCACTCCCTACCCCTCTGGCCTACACCTAGTTCTTGTGTGCATAAATAAACATATCTTTAAAAAATATATAGCAGTCTTTTAAAAGCTCTAATTGTTTTAAAGTAGGCAATAGTTAAACATGGTTCAAAATTCAAAAGGTACCAAAAAGTATACAGTGAAAAGCAAGTCTCCTCCCTGCTTCTTAGCTTCTCCTGCCAGAAGAAACTCCCTGGAAACAGCCTTCTGGAGCTAATCTATGTATGTACCAACATATATATGTACAGAAATACATATATACGTGTGTAAACGTAAATGAGAGAGCAATTTTATTCATTTAAACATACGAATCTTCCGTATCTGCACATGTGGCACACTTTCCAGAAGGACCAAGTATCCCTGTGCATGGGGGAAGGACCATGTAGCTCACAGTGAAGCAGATGCGCTCCAGGGTCAGGCACATCTTGGGCAGCACTGGCACCGACCGCAGGCACGGCACGACCTCGCTGAGCTTCCCATTTTCTTGTCTGACAAATGGGCGCCAACAAAAGGGTCCCAGTGCAGGGAACTGGCGGTGTCGTGGGGCTGCAAAATTTGGTCCTCTCTGCCTCAGGAGCTCTAGGATGCAACTCAGCAAGCATCTGGCTCTTCTGGCCAGAAAACAATGCTTTCTTAGAGGATCTATTTTCAAAAGTAGAATTGGAGGTAGGAGAGAACTCCTGGGAATTTTCTAGTTTCTGAGGCACAGGATGGAAAAGCCTGGGGATTGAAGATCTGGTTCCCCTAAACGACTCCAAAAAGCTTTGGACCATTCTCTTCACTTCTCTGTGCCTCAGTTTCCTCATCTGTAAATGAAGAAATTGAACTGAATAATCCCTGCGGGTCTCTCCATATCAAAAAACCTGTTGAAGCTGCCTTGGGTCTGGCCCTTACCCACCGCTTGTCCTGTGTGTCTGTTGGGCAGACTCCAGGAAGTGTGTTGTGTTTCTTCATCCCTGTCAGCAGCATCTGGAGGCCATGGGGAAAGGAGTGTCTAACCTAGGACGTGAACACCCCAACAGGGAACAGTGCTGCTGACTTGCCATCATACATGAAGCTGAGATGCTCATATCTGCTGGGATGGGAGACTGGAAGAAATCATGTTGAGTTGTGTTCATTTGCCTGTGTTAGAAGGAGGGGCCAAGACAATGTGACTGTGTGCCTATTATCCCGAGTGCTACATTTTCTCCTAGAAACAAGGTGGGATGGGGCTGGGGGGCTCACAGTAGCAGTTTCAACTCATGCAGCTGAAACTCTACATTTGAAACAGCTTTCTTTCCTATAGTTGTGCTGGTTTTCTGTCTTTTCAACTCCAACTGAAGGGCTTCTGGGGCTGAGCTTGGAAGCATCGTCAGCACTTTAATATGGTTTTCTTGGGAAAATGCCCTGCATTCCAAGCAAATATTTTCTAACCCTCTGCACACTAGGATGTGCTAGTCAGGACTAGCTGTGCTTCTCTAAACTGTCAGGGCGCTGCCTCGATCATCGGCGATGATAACTAATTCAATGAAAGTACAACAAAGGCCTGCATTTTGTGACTTAGTAAACCTCCCTTAGTAAGTCTTTGAACAGTATATAACCAACTCTTCCCAGATTACCCAGGACTGTCTTAATTTTAAAATTAAGTCCACATCTGGGGAACCCCTTACTCCCAGACCAACAAGCATGTGATGACTTTTAGAAAAGACCTAATTTGAAAAAGATAAAACTTGCAAGCTGACCATAGATCTAAGGCAACCAGCAGGGGAGGGGGGAGGAGAAGGGTCAAAACAGGGGAGGGAAGAGCACAAGAGACAGTGGTGATGGGTCACAGGTGATGTGGTGGTGGGGAAATTATGGTGGGAAAATTATACCTAAGGGAGGAAATCAAATATTGTACAAAAATGAACGTGTAAGAAAAGAAAAAAGAAAAAATACACAGTAACAGCAAAACAACAAAAAAATCTTAGTCCTTTGTAGTCCATTCTCCTCTCTAGAAATGTAAAGGTTACTGAGGCATTTCCAGGGCCCCTACCCAGGGAACCTCCTGGGGGACTTGGGTCTGGGCAGCCATTCCCTGAGTAGTGGTTGGAGTAACACACAGAGAGTCTGCCCCCGGGGCGGGGTGCGGGGGAGACTGGCTGTGCCCATCAGGACAGGTGGCTGGAATCCACTTCATGGACACAGTCCTCACCCCTTTTGCTTGATTCAATTGTGCAGTCAGGGCCAGACTGGCTCACTCCACAGGCCTCCAGTAGCGCTTGACTCATGCTATTCTTGGAGCACTCACTCGGCAGCCCTGGCCAGAGGTGCCTCCCTGCCCTTTTGCTCCTCACCCGCCTCCCCATGTGATGGGAGAAAAGAAGTGGGAGCCGCCTCCCCATGTGATGGGAGAAAAGAAGTGGGAGCCGTGGGAGGAGGCACTGGCATGTGATCAAAAGCTCTGGGTGAACTCTCCTCACCCTCTTCCCCAGGAAGTGGAGGAGGGAGGGAAGACTGTTTTATCCAGAAGATCTGGATGTGTCTGACTAAGTCCACCCTGGAACACCAGAGAATGAATAAACACGTGCCAGAAACCCAGGTCGAGAGAATTTGATTCCACCTACTTGGGGCCCTGAGCCTATGCAAAACTAATCCAGCATCCTGGTGTCGAGTTAGTGCAGTTTCTTAACCTCTGCTCTTTTGCCATTTTGAGATGGATAATGCTTGGTTGTGGGATGGGAGAGGGTGCTGTCTTGTGCAATGTAAGATGTTTAGTAGCGTCTCTGGATCCACTAGGCGCCAGTAGCACTCTCACCAGCTGAGACAACCAAAATTATTTCCAGATGTTGCCAAATGTGTCCTGGGAAGGTCATCACCCCTTGTTGAGAATCTCTGAGTTAGCAGTCCAGGCCGCCTCTATATATCCAGTCCTCCCAGACTTTATTATTATTTTTTTAATATTTATTTATTTTTGCATACAAGCTGGTGTGCAGGCCAGAGGTGTGAGGTGGTGAGAGGGTTCACCAGAGACAGAGTGGGGAGCAGAACAGGCAGACTGACCGAAAAACACTGCTGAGGGGAGCAGCGGGCGAGACAGGAGAGGTCTGCCCCGCCATGTGGGCTTCTCCCCAGCTAGTCCTTGAACTTGCGCTGCAGCCTCCCACAGCTCCACGGCACTGCGCTTAACCCGTTGCTCCACTAGGGAGGTCCTCCTCCTGGACTTTCAAAGCCTTTAAGCAACATGTTTTGATGCACATTATGTGAAACATTAGCACAGAGAAGGTACTCTATCATCAAATGATCTTGCCATGCTCTATGGTCTCTCCAACTTGTTGGGGAAATCTGCCTCACATACAATAAACCTTTGCCCTCATGAAAGTCTACATGCACTGGAATATTGGAGGCTCCATAACATGATAGTAAGAAAGCTTGTTCAATACTGTTTGACCCAGACTTTGCCTTTTCCTGGCCACCAACTCTTTGGAGATTCCTATCTTACAATTCAGGCACTAAAAACTAACTGAGCCAATCATTCTTAGGCACAAAACTAAAAATCCTAAGGAAGAGACCATCGATCCATTCCTGATTAACTTTACAGAGTTCTCAGATCAATTAACTGATTCCAGGATCAGTAAACAGTGTGTTCTTGCTGTAGTTAGAAGATTGCATCCCTGCTAGGGGCTGCAGGGAGGGCTGGGTGTGGAGCTGTTACCCAAAGAAGTGACATACTAACCAGACAAAGCAGTCATGTTTCTTGTGTAGACTTCCTTTAGAAGTTTTCTTTTTTCCTTTATGATTTTTCTAAATGCTCCAGCATCTTCATCATCTTGATTCTTGCTCAGATTTCATGAATACTGGTAGTTGCATGACTAAGTTGCTACATAAGTTACAAGGAAATGGAAAAATATCCTTAAACTCTTAGACTAAAAGAGACAGTCAATATTTCCAGGGACTGGGGATAAGAGTCACGTAATTGGCTGTGATACAGGTTCAGAGCTTTTGCTGTGATTGTATTCCAGGCAGTTACCCTTTAGAGGTTTTCTACCATGAATAGCAGGTGAAGAATAGTCTTTGAAGAGGCAGAAACGCCCAAGCAGACCCGGTGCATGGGGATCAGACTTACTCAATTTCTATTCTGAGTAAGGGATGCCATCATTTTAAATACTGCATTCTGGTAGCTAAGGAAACCAGGTAAGTGGGTTGGCAACAAAATCTTCAATGAAGATTAAAGCACCTTGCTGCAGCTAGAGAGCAGATGGAGAACTATAGGTGCAGTTACATTTCTCATTTCCCCAAGGGAGAGTTAAACTGGTGAAGGATAAAGGGAGACAATTTCCAGTTCATAGGAAGAAGGTAAAATGTCTAATTACTGGCTATTTCACCAACTGTAACTACTTCCCACATCAAGAAAGGGGTTTAAGTATAATTTCTACCTCCATTTCTCCCATTAATTTTGTCAATAGATTAAAATCAGAACTTAGAGCAAAGTTTAGGAAGTCAGGCCTCCCTGGTGGCACAAGTCACAACACTATGAAGCTATCCACAGCCACTGCAGCATGAGATCAATCCCCAGCCAGGGAGCTTCCCACATGGCACAGCAGACTCGCCTGCTACTACCCTCAACAGTGTTATCTCAGTGGACCCACCTGTTCTGCTCCCCACTCCGTCTCTGGTGAATCATCTCACCACTCTCCCCACACACACTTCTGGCCTACACCCCAGCTTTTGTATGCATAAATACATAAAAGTTTAGAAGTCAGTTATGGAACAGACAATGGTTGCAAAACAATCCGAAATCCCTGCCCACACACAGCTTAGTACTGAGGGAAAGACAAGATGAGCAAAATCTATAGACTATTAGAGCATGAAAAATGCAAGTGGGAAAAAAACCCCAAAGAATAGGTTTGGGGAAGAGTAAAGAAGGGTGTTACAGTTTCAGCTGGGGCAGTCCTGCTCCCTCAGCCTCCCTGTGATAGAGGCTGGGTAGAGCTTAAAGCATTTTTCAGTACACAAATTCACAACAGAGGTATCAACTTGAGAAATAAAATGGAAGAACCAGGAAAAGTCATTAGTATAAAGTGGTATTTCAGAGGTTGGCAAATTATCTGTAAGGGGCCAGAAATATTTTAGGCTCCATGGGTCATATTGGTCTCTGTCACAACTACCAAATTATGTCATTGTAGCAGGAAAGCAACTTCTGACAATATGTAAATGTATGTGTAAACTTCATTAACAGGATGCAGTCTAATTTGACCCACAGTAGTCTGCTGACCCCCTTATCTAAAAGAATATTGCAGTTTAGTCAGTGTCTTAAGGATAGGGAAAAGAGTAAAAATTAAAATTAATTTAATTAAAAATTAAAGAAACAGCCACATCCCTTTTCTTAACCATCGATGTATTTGAGTATCTGAAATCATGATTTTCAAACTTTTCCCTCATACCTCCTTAATCAGAGTTAACAAACAAAACTACTTAAATTTCAATTCATTCTCAACCTGTGGGTTACAAGCGATGCGAATATTCCAGCTCAGGTGAGCAGTCAGACTGAGCAGCAAAGAGAACCTAAGAAATCTATGTATATTAAGTAGCTACCACCTTTATTCATATCACTCATCCCCTAGTAAATCAGGGTGCAACCAATTCTGCCTCAAATCAGAGTACAACCTAGGAAGGCTGTAGTTATTATCTCTTCAGTCTGGTAATTCAAGGCCACGGACAAGCCTGACACTTCCATAAAGATGAAGCACTCATTCCTTCTACAGAAATTTATACTTCTCCCAGCCCTAAATCATTGCTCACCTACTCACAATTCCATTCTGGATTAAGAACACGCTCAGCAAGGTGTTCCAAATTTCATGCAACACAGTATCTTACTTCCTCTAGCCCTTTTAGATCTGGTTTGCAACCTTGGATACAGGCAGCTAAGGTTATAGCTGTGCAGTTGCCCAACCCATTTTTGCAGGTAAATGCCTCTCCTTGCCATGGGACTGTCAAAGAATTACTCCAAGTGTCAAAAAGACAGGAGGAGTTGGGTGGGGAGAACTGAAAAGTATTAAGACGGGGTCCAGGACAGAAACATTTCCCATTTTCCTAAACCTTGCATTGTGTGAGCTCCAGTGGAGCAGCTTTTTTGGCCCTGCAATCCACAAAGTTGCCACTGATGTGTATTATACACAAATGTGTATTACACAGTATCTTACTTATAAAGGTGTCATACTTCAGAGTTTAACATCACCAGGAGAGCCAGAGTCAAGCTAAAACATTAAATGAACTGGAACAATAAATTAGAAAGCTCAAATGACTTAATTGCTTAAGTCAGTGTAAATATCTTATTTATTTCTAAAATAAAATGATACCTATTGGTATGGTTCCTGAGTTCAAGTTTAAACTCAGAAGGAAGAACCTTTTTGGCAAGACCCATAACTCACAGTATTTTTCATCTCTCTATTAAAGAAAAAAAAATTATCACATGGTAGACTTTGACTGTTTTCAGGTGCCATGTACACCCTCTTCTGGTCAGTCAGAAGAAAAACTGGTCACTGTTAGAAAAAGAATTCTATTGGTAGTGTGAAACAGTAGTTTTAAAAAAAGTTGATATTCTGATACAAGTGATTTAGGCCTCCCACTTTGTGATCACCTAAAACTTTTCATTACGAAAATTAGAAAACCCCCTCCCCATTTTCTAAGAGACAAATCTACTCTTATCATCAGATTCCCTACATTTCACAGTGACTCAATCTGGGACTACATAGGGAATGATCAGATGAGCCTCAATCAAATCAGTCTTTAGGCAGTCAGTTCAGTCCTGGCACACTTCCTATGCTAGAAGACCCCTGAAGGTGAGGGAAGCACTGACTGGTTTGCATACCCTGGACACTTTGCACTGAGACACAACAAAGAACTGTCAAAAACATGAATGGGATGGAGTTTGAACTCCAGCTGTCATTTACCAGATTGGACTTAACATGTCCGTGACTACTTTATCTAAAAAGAGAGAAACAGCAGTGGTAATTCTTCCTCACCAGGCTGTTGCAGGAGTAAATGAGTTAATACTGGGAAATGGATTAGAAGAGGCCTGGCAGACTGACTAGCTCAGGAAGGAACGTGGAGAAGAAGCCTTCTAACAACAGGAAGGCCTGGCTAGAGGGTCAAGGCCATGCCACAGATGACATTAATATTAAATGTTATTTTTATTAATAACTCCTCCCTACATATTTTACAGCCTTCTTTGGCCACCATGAGAGCACTAGGCAATATCACAAGCTCAACTTCTTCTGTATCCCACATATTGGGCAAATCATGAATTCCTTAAGTATCTATTCTGAAATGACAGGCTGCATTTCAATAACCATTTTATTAGTTACAGAAGGATTTCCACTATTATTTACATAGTGCAAAAAGCTGTTATTACCCCTAAAATATGATGTAACAATTACCCTTCATACAGCAAAACAAGATAAAAATCCCTTCATGTTGTAATTCATACTAATCTTGCTAGTTTTTTTATTACAGCATTACAATTAAGACATTAAATTATAAATTCATGTGGTATATTTAGAAATTAAATTACAAAATAATACAAATACCTTTAAGGTGTGATGTGCCAACGATGTTTAAATTTATATCATTAATTAGGATTCAGATTTCAGATTAGGCAAACAGTTTGGATGGTTCTGTGATGTACATAAAGATTGGAAGGGGCAAGAGAAGGAAGATGTCTGTAATAAATTATTTAACAGAAAAAAATTTAAATCAAATAAAGTGATAATTAAGTTTTTCAATGAATAAGTTAATAGTCTAAACGGTTGGCACAATGTACAGAAAATACTTAAATGACAGGCTTAAAGGAAACAGCGGCTTTACAAACAATAATACTTCTTTATACATATATTAAAGTAACAATGTTTAGTTTTATGTTAAAGATTTGAAAAAATGAACATAGAGTTCACTACTTATTTGCACATTACAATTCCCACCCCTCCCACATATTACTTCCCCCGGCTTATTAAGAAATCAGACAAGTACATTATTTGGATATTAATTTCTCAATATTTAAACTATATGAATTCCTTTTGACTAATTCTTTTCCAAATACTGGAAGCATATAAAATACCATCTCTGCAAAAACGACCTCCAGTCAAAGCCTTTAGAAACTTTTCAATGTATAACACATACTATTTTTCCCATGTTTAGTCAAAAGAAATATATTACATCATTT
This sequence comes from Scalopus aquaticus, assembly GCA_004024925.1. Lineage (NCBI taxonomy): Eukaryota > Metazoa > Chordata > Mammalia > Eulipotyphla > Talpidae > Scalopus > Scalopus aquaticus. The sequence continues at coordinate 89,761 of PVIJ01003701.1, forward strand.
ACAAACAAATTTAAACCAAAAATTAAGCTAATATGAACATTTTGTCTTTTGAGTAGTAATCTTCACAGCAAACAAACCTACTGAAGCAGAAATCTACTTTTAGGAGTGCAATTCATATTGTAATTCATATACTTATGTATTGAAACAGAAATCTAGTATGAATTATTGCCAGTAAAACAACCTCTACACACTAAGAAAAAGTCACTATGGTTTTGATTTGTTGTGATGATGAACCCTTAATGTTACCCATGGAACTTGTCTGGGTCTCCAAAGACACCCACCTCAGGTCCAAAAAAACCCAATTTCCTAATTTTTACACCTACTCCTGCAATGTAATACAAATTCCAGAATTTATCTAAAGGAAACCAATTGTAGAAACAGTAATACATCTTTAAGCATCTTTCCAACACAGTAGCATTTCCTTCAATAAATTTTGGATTATCCACCAGAGGTGACCTGTCTCATACACAAAAGGCTGTGGTCCCTTGGGTTTGCTGGCAGAAGATACTGCATGTGCAAGAGCATTTATAGAACACATAGTTGAACACTTCTAAAGTCTATAGCAAAATGATAAGTTATTAGTGTTCTGAAGATTTCCTCAACTTCTTTGATACAAATGTCAAAAATCTAAAATGACAACTCTCATTCAGAAGAGATATAAAATACAAGAAACCTTCGAAAAGGCATTACCTCAAGATCAAGAGTTATCTGAATCACTGACACTAAGCAAAGAACATTTACACCGTAAAAAGTATGAAAAGTTTTAAAATTCACTTTTGAGATTGTCAGTAGTTCAAAGCCTCTATCATTTCTTTAAACCAAATTAACACTTCCAAATGTGTAGAGACAGTAAGATCTGCCACATAAAAATCCATGATTACTATTTCAGAGGCTTCATTCCTTACATGCTGTGTTCAGTTAAGTACTAAGGGCCTAAGATGCCTACACTGGAGAACAGCTTAGGACAGTACAGGAACATCCCCCTTTCAGCACACTAATAGCTGATAGACTGACATTTCCTACACAGCAGTGTCCTAAACTTTCACTATTCATAAATAGAAAATCATCAACCAAGAATCTGATCACTCCAGTAATGAAATGCCAACATTATAAAACATAAAAACTGGCACAGTAGTACACACGAATTCAGTAAAGAATCTGCCCAATTCTCTCCTACCTCTGTGAGGCAAAGCCCTGCTTCGAAAACCAGACCAGGAAAAGTACCCTTCCCTCCGAGGTTCTGTGCCTGCTTATGGGAGCTTGTATGTGTAAAGTCTAACGCTGATGTCTGTAGATTAGTTGGGGAAGAAGAGAGAGGCTGAGGGAAGACAGACAAATGGGTAATTTGCAACTGCCCCACTATTATCTAGACTTTAAGATGTCACTACCAGGTGGTGACTGAAAAGCAAATAAATATTCAGCTCCCATAAGTTAATTTCTTCCAAGCAGGTATACACATTCCTAGGGAAGGGCAAAGATAAATAATAGTTATCAAGAATTAATACCTGCATATATCTTCCTACTCTAAAACATCTAATATAGTTTCAGCACAATTAGAACAACTTCCTCTTTTCTTCAAAACTTACTCTTCTAAACCTTGATTATCAGGAGATATATTTTAAGTTGTGTCAAGTTCCCTGACCTCCTATTAGTAACTACGGTTGGTTGGTGTTATGTGGAAGGTGCTCAAGACAAGGAGCAAAACATAAATTTAAAAAAATAATTTTAAAAATTACAAAAAAATTTAAAAACATAATTTTCTCACTCAAGGCAACCTTGGATACCCACTCAAACTCATATCTCAAGTCAAAAGGGACCCAAACCAGAAGCATGCAAGAAAACACACCAGTAGAAGACTTTGTTTCTGGGTAATTTACATTAAGTGTTACAGTCATACAATCTATTATGGTTATAAACCTGCCAAAATTTGCCTGACTTTATGTAAATATGATTATGTATAAGAGCATTCCTGAGGTAAGTAACAAGCAAATAATGAGAGAATCTGGAAGGCCCTATCATGGGTGATTTTTCAGTATTGAGACAGTAGCTATCATTTTTCACAAACCAGGCCAGCCCTAACCTATCAATGGTGGCTTCCTTGCTAGCCTAAGTTTGGGAGGCATTGCTTTAACACATCCAAACTTTAACTGATGACAATGATCAGTGACTTCTGAAATAAATCAAATAAAAGTTGCATCAAATTTGAACACGAAAGACTTTGTGGACTTAGCTTTACCCTCAGACTTTAAATTAATTTTCAAACTCTGCCTACGATTCTTTTTTCAAGAAGACCAAACAACTTTTTGGTCAGGAAAATTAGAGTGAAGGAGGCATAGTCTTGAAGCAGATATTGGTCAATGCCCCTACTGCTTACGACCTTGACCTTCAACTTCCAAAATGACTAAATAAATTTATTTTCTTTAAAAAAGGTCATCTTTTTTTTTAAATCATTTTCCATTACAAAATAAGCTCAAACAATTCTGAATTTTCCACAGTTTTTAAAAAGACACTTCGATGCTAAATAAAAGCTAAGCTAGAGATCATAACAAAACAAGCAATAGACAGTTACAAAACTATTTCTGTCAGGAATTAAACATATTAAATACTGGACAGCGCAAAATGTTGAGATGAAGCATAAAAGATAATGGCTGCAACCCTTACACGGTCAGAGATAGAGAGCTGACATGTCCTGAGTTATAGATTCGGCGGCACATAATTAGGGTCAGAGCACTCACTACTCTGCAAGCTGCAGTTGCTGGGCTTCTGCTGTTCTGGACTTGCTTGGTGGTCAGTAGTCCAGGCCTCACTGTCCATCCCTGGCTCGAGAACCTCAGGCACCTCTGCCTCCTCTTCCCCACTTTGCTCTGCGTTGTCTTCCTCAGAACCATTAAGGGTTTTTCCAAGCTGAAGAGTTTCCATCGTTCTCTGGGTCTCTGAGACCCAAGACTCAATTCTACTATTGAGTTGAACTTCGACAGATATGGGTTCATGAGCATAGTCTTCCTCCTCCTCCTCCTCCTCATCATCCTCTTCTTCCAGCATGCCAGGCACAAGGGTGCTGGTGGTGCTGGTGATGGAGGAATTCAGAAGATCTCGGCAACTACCATCCAAAGAGCCAGTCTCGGTACTTTGTTGTGAGGCCCATTCCAGGTCATCCGGCTTTGCTTCCTCTTTATCACTTGCTGTGCACTTTCCAGGGTTTGTAGCTGAGGTAGTACTGCCTGCAGTCACTAATAATGGCTGCTTACCAACAGGGGTTGTGTCAAGTGGAGGTTTACTGGGTTTATCAGATGTGTTGTCCTTACAGGAAGTCTCCCTCTCATTTTCTGATGTTTCCAGTCCATCTGAAGTTTCCACCATGTTTCTCCAATTTGTTTCTGGAAATACCAAACAGATTTCTTAAACACCAGAAGACTGTTTCAGAATCAATCTTAAAAGAAAAATTTGTTGACTCACCAACTGATTGGGAAAACTGAAAACAGTCTAGTTTAAAACGAGGTTAAATATTTTAAGGAAAAAACTAAAAAAGTGCACTTAGGGTAAGTGAAAAGGTAAAAAGAAGTATGCTGATGTTTCAGAATGTAACATCATATCTACCCGTACAGATATCTACCCATATCTGTAGAAGTTCAACTCAATTGTATATCAACAGGAATTCATTGAGAGTCACATAAAATCCACATATTAAAAAAAAAAAAACAATGCCTCACATTTCTTTTGGCCTTGAAGTGTACTGGGCTCAAGATGCCACAGTTGCAGGTGGCAGAGGCAAGACATCGAGCAGAAACAGTTCTGATTTCACAAGTGTGTTAAATCATGCTCCCTCAGCACATTATCTAAGAGCTGTCTTTTGGCCTGCACTGGATTTCTGTTTCCATTTATAAGCTGAAAAGCCAACCATGTATTTCTAATATTTGTGAAATACATCTAATAAATTTGTGAAAGGGTATTTTACAGTATATGCTTGTGTTCTGGCTACCAAGTGATGCTGGAAGCCAAAAGAAGTGCTACTGCTGTTATTTTTAAAGAAAGTGTGTCCTTTTATAACCATCTACAAGACTACCAGATCATCACCCTTTCTCAACTACTTAGTAACTAAGAGCAGTGGATAAAATCCAAATAATAGGCCAGAAAAGTTTACATTAATATTAAATCAGAACTTCTGGTTCACCAAATTACTTTAAAAGAATGATCAGATGTAAACATGACAAATAAGACTAATTTGTCACCATTAAGCATCTGAGTTTTAAACAGATTCTTAAACTGCTGGTTCATATCCATCAGCTTGCTCATCTTTTACACCAGTCTCATCCCCAGTAGATTTTCCACAACTGCTACTGCAACATGCAGCTGTGTGAGCTTTCCCCACTCAAACCAGGACTTCTTCAGCATTTTTACTTTTCGAACAAACACATTGTGGAGTGGGTAAATAAACTGGCAAGATTTTTCTGTTTTTCTCAGTGCTGTCTGGGATCCATTTATGGACCACCTCCTTCAAGGGTTCTGTACCCCCAGGTCATGATTTACATCGTCTTCTGAATTGGGTGGACTTGCTGTTGTTGAGCATAAGAGGTCTTCCTAATCTGTGTTGTGTTCATTAGTAAAACCAACAGAGAACAGACAAAGCAAATAAACACTAGTAGTCTTGACATCAACATGTGCTTTGATCATGCTCTGCCATTTTATGAACATGTAAGCACCATTCTGTCAGGGGTAAAATTCATGCCATGAAAATCAGATAGGCAGTTTTTGGCCTGATTATCCTCAGTGATTACACTGAATTTTCTAAATGTAACTTCATTATCCTGCAGATCAGCAAGGTTCACTTCAAAAATATGACCCTTAAGGGCATCAAATGCAATTCTTGTTCCATGAGTTCTTGTGACTAGTGTTTTCTCAGTATTTTTTAATACTGAACATTGTTGCTGTATTCCCATCACAACAGCCTTTCTTAGAAAAGAGATTAACTACTTTCTTCTTGGCTCCCTTTTAAGCCACCTTTTGCAAGGCTCTGGTTTTTGCCAACTGCCACAGTGAGAACAAAAAGGGCAGAAGTGGAGTTAACTTGCATAAGAACTTAGGCACATGGGGTAGGGCCAAAAAGTGTTATTGTATAGTGGTGTTCGTTAGTAAAACCAACAGAGAACAGTTGATAGTCTGAACTATTTTTAATGACAAGAAGTCAGAGGAGTCAGGAGACAAGGAAGAACTCTCCTATTCCTCTAATTTCTCTCTTAAAAATTAGAATCCCCTTCTATTTGCATTATAGCTGCTACTTATAGTTCATAGGATATAATGATCAAGTTGTGATGCTAAAACAAGCCTATTAATAGTAATATGTTCAAATTAATTATTACTTATCAATTAATATTAAAACAGACCACATTTGGGGTATTTTCAGCCAGAGGACATGGATGGAAAAAAACCTTTCCTATACGTACTTCAAGTGTAGAACTCTCATTTCTACCCTCATGGGGAAAAAAAAATCTACTCTTCCTCCTGTATTTTTATTCTCAGTTAGCATCATCATTTTTACAATCTCACAGTAAAAAAAAACTAACAGAGCCTTGATTCTCTTTCTTGCTTGTTTTTACTTTTCATTCTTTTTAAAAGACTTACTTATTTATGCATATAAGAACTAGGGTGTAGGCCAGAGGTGCAGGGGAGTGAGAGGATTCACCAGAGACAAAGTGGGAAGCAGAACAGGCAGATTGACTGAAATACATTGCTGAGGGGTGCAGTGGGGGAGACAGGAAAGGTCTGCTATGCCATGTGGGTTAGCTCCCTGGCCAGGGGTTGAACTCATGCTGCAGTGGCTGGCAAGAACTTGACAGTGCTGAGACTTTAACCCCTCTGCCACCACGGAGGCCCTTTATTTTTCATTTTTAAGTACTCTCACAGTTACAGAGGAGATAGAATAACACATGACAATTCCTATATACTTTCCACTCAGATTTTCCTACAAATCCATAAAACCACCATATAAGTTGGGAAATTATTATTGATATAAACCTATCATCTATGAGAACCCATTTGAGTTCCACTGTTATCCTAATAACATCCTTTATAGCACATTTTTCTTCATTTGGTACAAGATTCAATCTAGAATCCTGGGATGCATTTAATTATCCTATCTCTTTAATCTCCTTCAATCTGAGTGAAATAATTTCTCAGTCTCTCTTTGTCTTCTGAGACCATTATTTTTAAAGATTGCAGGTCAATTATTTTGCAGAATCCCCCTTAATTTGGGTTTTTCTGATGTCTCTTCATAATCAGATTCCGGTTGTGCTTTCTTGGTAGACTTTCACAGTAGTTATACCATATTTTTCTCAGCATGACATTTCAGAAAGCACATGATGCTAGTTTGCCCCAGTTCTAGTGATGTTAATTTTGATTAAAGTGGTTATTGTTAATCAGATTTCCCCACTACAAAGTTGACCCTTATGATCTTTCTGGTCCCATTCATTTTCGCCCCCAGCATCATTCCATGCTTGGGGTCACTCTGAATTCTCACTTTTTCCAGAAGTCACATCCTTTCTGTTTACATTCCTTCCTTTGTTATAAGTTGCTCTTTCTGTATGAGATACATTTTTCTATTTTACTCTTCAGACTCCTACTCATCATTCCTTCAGACACCCACTCAGTGGGTGAGGTAAAGCCAAAAGTCTTCCAGAAAGAAAGGGAGGTATGACCTTGAAAGCAGAGACAAGGGACTCTGTGATTAGACGTCGAAAGACTTTTGTCACAATGATGGAAGAGCCACTGAGGTCATGTATCTATCCACAAGGGTACCCAGGCTCCTCTCTCACAGTAATAGGTTAAGCTTAATCAACAGATAATACACACACTACACATCAACATGACAAGGAAAAACAGAGCAGGTACGAAAATGTCAAAGATCTCAACAAACCTGCAAACGGTACTGATTAAAACCTACCTGGCTTCTGAAATATTTCTTTTGAGCAGCAGAATTTACTCAATGAAGTTCTTGGCTTTTAACCCCCTTCATGTTTTCCTGTTTTTAGTGGTTGTTAAATTGCTTTTTTAACTTTCAAAACTAATGTTTTTGGCAACAGGATGAGGTGTGTATTTCTCCCTTCAATCAGTAAACACAGGGAAGTTGTGTCTACATTATAGTTGTACAGCTTGTTGGATATAGCAGAGGGACAAACATATGAGTTTAAGAGCCTACAGAGGAAGGGGAGCAGCAGAGAATGATACTCAAACAGATGGACTAGACACTGAGGTTATCCTCCCTCGTAAGTGGTACTTAGCATCTGCTATATTGTCCTCATCTACCTATTACATATCAAATCCCTAGTCTCAAAGAGCTTACAGTTCAGTTGAGATTTATATTTGAAACTATTTGTTTTATGTAAGCATGACAGGATTGAGATACAACTCAGGTGGAACGAAAATATGCTAAGAAAACAGTGTGTACACATGGACATTAAGATAGGAGTCTATCTGGGCTGCCCCAGTGGCGCAGTGGTGAGGCGCTGTGCTGTGGAGCTGTCAGCAGCGGTGACACAAGTTCGACACTTGGCTGGGGAGCTTCCCACATGGTGCATCAGACCTCTCCTGCCTCGCCCGCTGCTCCCCTCAGCAGTGTGTTTCCGTCGATCTGCCTGTTCTGCTCCCCAATCTGTCTCTGGTGAACCCTCTCGCTGCCCCATGCCTCTGGTCTGTGCCCCAGCTTGTATGCATAAATAAATAAATTTAAAAAAAAAGATAGGAGTCTATCTATTCTATTAACAATTAGCATCCTTTTCCCAGTATTTCTTTTTCTTTAAACTGTGGAAATCTAAAGGAAACATTTTAGAAATTTTGTACCCCAGGATGGCATGAAAGACACTGATAACCAACAGTTCTTCCCCATTTTCTTCCAGGCTAACAGGGCCCCCAAACTTGGGATGGACTTGAATTCAATCTCAAGAGATAAATGAATAGTTTTCACCTATCATGGCTATCCTCTTTGCCAAATATTCTCTTGCCCAAATTTTCCTTGCAGCAAAGAGTAGCAATGTGATCTGGATAAATGAAACAAGAAAAGAGTCTTGAAAAAGGTTTCTTTCACTGATAAAAGCTTCACACAGCCTGGAACAGCTGCTTCTGACTAGTTGTAATGTGCAGAGAGCCACAGAAGCTACTTAGGAAAATGAGATGATAAGCACAAGAAGAAGAAATCACAGACTGGGGATGGGAGAATAGAAAGAAAAAACAGAAAGATCTAAGGACTCAATGGCATTGTGAAATAAATATACGAATTTCTTAAGCCACGTTAGATTTGATGTTTGTGGTCTAAGAACTAGTATAGCTGAATACGTCTAATACAAATAGAAAAACTGCTTCATTCTCAGTGTTACTGATGATCATCAGCACTTACTTTGCTGGCATTCTGACAAATCAGTTACACAGATCAGGATCCTTAAGGTTCTGTCTGAATCCTTAGGACTCAACCATTAGCTCATATAATCTTACCTCTGAATGAAACTTTACAGACAACCTAGATGAATCCTCCTCATTTCACTAAAGAGAAGTCTGAGGAACCCAGATTAACTATACCCAAATCTCCCAGAAAGAATGTGAAAAATGCACAGGCTTTAATCTTTCAACAATTTAAATCTGGTATTTTTTTTTTAAAACATCTCCTAAATCTTTAAGAGGTTCTTTGCATATCTTTTCATTTTATACTTTCTTATGAAGATCACTGTTATTAGTCCAAACCCACAGTCTTACGAATTTATCTTACAGTTTGCTTTTGAGAAGTTGGCATTTCAGTATAGAGAGAATTGATCTAATTTACAAAGTTGGCTTTTTCTCTTTCATGTCTTTATTTCCAACTAGTATCACTTCAGCCAAAAAATAAAAAAAAAAAAAACATGTCTGACTAAATCATAATCTATCTTGACCAACAGTTTTCTAAAGACCCATAGTAACTTCTCATTGCCTCTGGTCTGAAGCTTTGTTAAAAACAATCCAAACATTTAGCTACAATCACAGGTAGGGAAACCAGGGAGTAAGAAAGAAAACGAGGACTCAGTTTTCTACACATTATATTTAAGGGACAACAAGCTATTTATTTGGTAAGCCCCCAGATAGATTCAAAAGAGAAAAGATAAGGAAGGATGAGGAGCCAAGTTGAAGGAGGTGCCTATACTATTTAAAAAGAAAAAAAGAATACAACAAATCAAATGCTAGATGAAAAAAGTACAGAACTTTTGAAAAGTACAGAACTAGATGAAAAAAGTACAGAAAAAAGTACAGAGTTCAAATTTTTATAGAAACAAAATAAGTCAACTACTAAAATGTAGAGTGTAGTGAATAGTTACTTCAAACATTATACATAATGTTTTTCAGTCTGTATTCTTTTTTGACAATCTTCATATTTAACTAAAAAAAAGTCAGGTCTGTATTTAATAAACTTAGTCTGAACATTATGCAGGATTTTCATTTATTTAGAAAATATAAAGTTGTAATAAATGAGTATAAAATAATAAAGCTTTTTTTTTTTTTTTTCAGATTTTCTTTGTTTTTGTGTAGATGTACTAGGGTGTAGGCCAGAGATGCGAGGGGTGAGAGGATTCACCAGAGACAGAGTGGGGAACACAACAGGTGGATTGACTGAAATCCACTCTTAAGGCAAGCAGCGGGCAGGATAGGAGAGGCCTACTGCACCATATGTGTCAGCTCCCTGGCCAGGGATTGAACTCAGGCTACCACAGTGGGCTATGGGCAGTGCTAGCGCTGAGACTTAACCCCTAGGCCACCAGGGAAACCCCAATAAAGCTTTTTAAAGGTGTATTTAAGTTACAGATCACAAGTATAATGTATTTTGCTTTCTAAATTCCTTCGAGATTTTGGAACCATGACTAAATTTCTGGGTCTCAAAGGCCCAAATATTCTCCTAACATTTAATGGACATTATTATTTTTTTAAACTAACACTTTGAGCAAAATTTGAATAATTAAGATTTTAAAAATGGGTAGCATAGAAGTCATTTTCAAAATGATTTTAATTATATTATTCAAATTTACCTTTTAAAATGGTATGTAACAACTTACCATATTCCTTTTCATTTACTTCAGAGATGGGTTCAGAAATAACACTGCAGAAAGAAATGGCGCTAGCTGCAGAGGGATTCCGAGAATGCCCCATATGGTGTGGCACCTTTTTCACATTCTTTAAGGCTTCCTCAGCCTGCTCTTGTTCCATTGCTGCCACCATGTCTTTATAAGCTTTCCTGGCTTCTTCAGTGAGTTCTACTAACTTATTAAACAAACCCTAAAAAGAAAGATTTCATTAGTCCATTTTTTTGTTACACTTTTATTTCCTAATACTAGCAATAAATATCCCATTTCAGAATCAGATATACTTTCAATCAGTAAAATAATTTAAATGGTATGCAAACCACAGAACCTTATAAAATACTCTAACTTTCTTGTTTATTTAATTCTCATAAGTCTTGAGGAAATTTGTTGATGTAATACTAGTCACTAAAGTGATATATTAAACGGTTTTACAGAGTTTATCAATTTAACAATTGTACTCTTTAATATCTGGCACAAAGACAACTGAAACAACTCTGTTCTCAAGGAAACTTCCATGTAACTAGAAGACAGAACACAGCTATAACGCAAAGCACAGTTATCTTAAAGGCCTCAAGATGTAAAAAATAGCTTTTGAAAGAAACATCAAATCTAACTCCCGGGCATCAGTGAGGAATTCATGAGTAAGATGACATCTAATGAAGACCTTGAAAAGAAGTACAACTTTGAGTGGTGGAGGTAGAACATTCTTAGTCAACCATGCAAAACTATGAATAAAGACATGGACAGAAAAAAGTACAAAGTTTGTTGGAGGAGTAGTGAGGAATCATATGTGGGTTAGGATATAATGAACTGAGTGTATGCAGGGTGATGTTCAAGGGTATAGAAGATGGCAGTCACTTTAGGAACTGAAAGGTCCCTTGCAATGTTGTTTGCTGAAAGGACTTACAGAGAAAACCAAAAAGAAGTTGGTGATGCTATTAAAGGTGATGAAAATGTGACACCTTATTTATAAAGAGACAAAATGAAGATACTAGAAAAGTGGAAAATTTTGAGATCAGAATACAGAATCTAGAAGTAGAATGCAGAGCTAAATAATGAGCAATTTCTCTGTCAGTGAAACAAATGAACCTGAACAGAATTAATAGTTACAGTACAATGGTAAGTGATGGAGTATCTACATGTTAACAAAATGGCAAAATTAAGCCAGCTTTTAAAGATGTGCCTCAATAACCATCATGTCAAAAAAAAAGAAAATGAGGTTTCTACAGCCAACAGAAAGACAAACAATGACTTGTAGTGGTTCTAACATCATAATTAAACAACTTTCTATTTCTGTCAATGTCTTGATTCAGTAACAACACAACACACATATACTTTAAATATTTCAGATGGTAAACATGAAATATGTTTAATTAGGATTGTTTTCAGACAATGGGAGGAAATATACAGCACATTTTTTCTTCTTACAAAGGCAGTGTCATAAGGATATAACCCACAAGAATAAACCTTAAGATGAAATCATAATAACAGAAAGTGTCATATTACTATGGACTAATAAGATAAAAATTAAACTCAAAAGGAAAAACATAAGTGGCATTCTTTATACAGCTGTAATTCAAATTGTTTAAAGTAGCACATATAACATACACAGTTGTTGCTAAGTTTTGAAGAGGACTGGGGACTAAAAGTCGTATCAAAATTATATCCAGTATTTATTTTTAAAAATGTATTCTGTTAAAAACAGAATGAGTTACATGTAACAGTATGAGTTACATGTAGGAGACCTCATAAGTATTTGCTTGCACTGTTTAACAAGCCACACATTCGTGAAGTCAATAAAAGAAAATAGGCCTATGGATATGTGGTTTTGCAATTAACACTAATTTTACACTATAAATTAAAAAGACATTGTTGGAAATAAAGAAAGATAACATTGAAGAGATACACTATCAGGGAATAAATGGAAGTCAGGGTAAGGATACTAAGCTTAATTCAAAGGTTAGTTTTATCAAGTGGTAAAAGTAACTTAGATTCAGTAAATGGATACATGTGATAATATATCAGTATTTCCTATATTTCCATTTTAAGAGTGTGTTTAATTTTAAACAGCAATTTGCCTGCCTCAAAATAGTAGCGGGCAAGTAAAACAAAGTTCAAACAAAATACATAAGCATTTTATAACTATAAAACTGTACAAATGACCAAATACATATACATATAATTTAGTAAGAAATCATTAAAATTAAAAACAAGGATGTCCATTTTTCCTCACCTCGATCCTATTCCTATTCCATAAATTCTAAAATAGTGAACAAAAAGATTTCATTTTTACTAGGTGTCTTTATATATGACTCTTCTTTCCCACAGAGGTATTTATCACCTAAATTCATAAAGTTTAACAGAGCAAAAGGATAAGCCGCTACCACACAATTTATTAAACATTTACTTACTGCATAAGTTGAAATAATGTGAAAGGTGTTAAGGATACAAAGACAAGGGCCCTGTTCTCAAGAAATTCACAGTATAAGGAGAAGAAACACAAACTACGGCAAGCAATTGATATCTATAACTTTCGCATGAGCTACTGCAGGAGCCCAAATACTAATTACATACTCAGAAAAAGTAAGTGTATAGATAGATAATTTTATGGATGATGGAAGAGAAACTGAACAGACGGGGTGGAGGGTATGCCAAACACAGTGACTGGATGGGAAAGACAGACACTTAAATATATAAAAATCCTGTATAGTCGGGAAGAGGGAAAATGGTCCGTCAGTGGCATTACAAAATACTTGAAAATCAAACTTCAAAAAAACCATGATGAGCTAAGAAGCATTACTCTAAATTAATAACCTTTATATTATCAGTTCTTATGGACAAATCTTTCTGCTTAAAACACTGTGAAAGAAAGACTAAGGTATTGTGTGTAATTAGGAATTTCATTTTCTAAAGAAAAATCCCCGTTTAAAGGAGTTTTTCACTCCTAGAAGCACAAAATATAACCAATATACAGCATGAAGAAAATTATTTTGCATTTTAGTTATCTGCTATCTTTACCTGGTAGTTAAATAAATTACCAAATACTCCGTAGTTGAACCCAAAAGGAAAAAAACACTGTGACCGAAACAGAGCTAAAATTGTTTCAAAATGCTATAGGATTAACTTATGTAAATGTAATATTAAATACCCTAAAAAAGGAAATGTAATACTCAAGAATTTTCCACTCATTCTTGGACAGTAATCCTATCAACTTTTTTAACTTCAACATGGTACTGGCATATGTCAACAGAAAGATGTACTACCTGGGAGGCAGCTGGGGGTGGGGGGTGAAGGAGTGTGTCTTCTAAAGTCTTACCTCAGCACCAAAGTAGTTGAAGATTCCCACTACACTAACAGGAACCAGCTTGTTCACACAGCGTCCTAGAGCTTTTCTTCCAAGGGCAAACACAAAAGGAATTTCTTGTTCCCGTGCCATGGCTATAACATTATAGAGAGCCTCATCCAGGCCACCTGAGAAAGTCAACACACACGGAGGTTTAATTTAGTTATTTCTTAATGGTAGCTAACTTAACACCCAAGAGTGAAAGCATAAAACACAGCAACAAAAAATAATATGAACGTTTGTGGCACTTAAGCTATTCCACACATTTTCTTATTTAAATATTAATATGGATGTATTTTCTCCCTAAATTCCAAATTCCTTCAATGCCAATATTTTTATCTCTCCACAGAGATGAACAAAGTAAGAGTGAAATTTCAGCTAAATAAACATTTATTAAAAAGCAATTAAAGTTGTTAATAACAGCTGACTCCTTTATCCAATCTCAGAGTAATACAAATTACACATTACTCTCCCCTGATTATTATTTCTCCCCTATGGAGAATATTCCTCTGACTGCTTCTTGACACATCTGTCTATTCCAATCACCCAAGGTAACTCTCCTCCAAGAACAAATAAAGGTGGTGCATTACACAGAAAAACACACTTGTGGGCTGGCTGACCGTCCACGAACCTCTGTATATAGTTGCTGGAGTATGAAAGACAAATCTCTGACATAAGCAGGAGAGTTTTATCATTTTTCTAACTTTTTTCAAGAGAAAAGGGCCAATAAAGGAAAAAATCCATTCTTACTAGTCCCCACCCTGATTACAACATTAGGAACAATTTGTTGGGCCAACTTAAATCCTTCACTGGTGTTCATAGATGGGGATTTTCTTTACAATCCTATCTCAATTTAACTAGTTAACTACAGGAGTGAAAGATTTCATTTTCCTTCCTCATGCTCAACATTTTGTTCTATGTCTAAACGCTAGTAAGAAAGACATGTGGGGGCCTCCCTGGTGGCACAGCGGTTAAGCACTGTGCTGTGGAGCTGCCAGCAGCAGCGACTAGAGTTCGACGCCCGCTGGGGGAGATTCGCACATGGCGCGGCAGACCTCTCCTGCCTTGCCCGCTGCTCCCCTCAGCAGTGTATTTCAGTCGATCTGCCTGTGCTGCTCCCCACTCTGTCTCTGGTGAACCCTCTCGCTGCCCCACGGCTCTGGCCTGTATCCCAGCTTGTATGCATAAATAAATAAATCTTTAAAAAAAAAAAAAGGCTTCCACTTTAAAGTTTATCATATATCCTACAATTATCCTAAATAATTACCAAAACACTTCAAAAGAAAAATTTTCATACCTTTTGACTGGATTTTTTCACAGTTTGGAGAAATTATAACACACTTGATCTTGTTTAATTTCATATGCTTCGTAACCTCCCTTAGACCCATAACCAGCCGTCTCCTTGCTTTTGCTCTTACAGGATCCTTTTGGTAGATGCGTTCCTGGAAACTGACAAGTTCTTGGAGAAGAAGAGTCACACATTCATCAATCTCTTTACAAAGAACCTGGTTACAATACCTACAAAGAAAACCAAAAATAGGTAAGTCCATCCTAATTTATTTTTCTGCAACTATAAAATTATTTTAGGAAAAAATATATCCAAGAGATGGGCCTCCCTGGTGGCACAGCGGTCGAGCGCTGCACTGTAGAGCTGTTGGCAGCTCACAATGCGAGTTCGACGCCCAGCCAGGGAGAATCCCACAGGGTGCGGCAGACCTCTCCTGCCTCGCCCGCTGCTCCCCTCAGCAGTGTATTTCTGATCTTCCTGTTCTGCTCCCTGCTCTGTCTTTGGTGGACCCTATCGCTGCCCCACGCCTCTGGCCTATACCCCAGCTTGTATAAATAAATAAATCTTTAAAAAAAAAATACATACATATATATATGTGTGTGTGTGTGTGTGTGTGTGTGTGTGTGTGTGTGTGTGTATATATATATATATATCCAAGAGGCTTCATAAAGAAAAAAAAATCAAGTCTTTAAGATCTCCTGTATCTTTCAATCAATGAGAAAAAGAAGAATTTCTCTGAATTAGAACAGTCTGATTTTTATGTAAAATCTAGATTAACCTCTATCCAAATTCCAAATTATTAAATTCCCTAAGGATATAAATCAAATGTTAGTCTTCTGTTAGATAATAACTGATACAATGCTTTTGGTAAGAAAATATAAAGTTATTTCACTCCATTAAAAACTAAAGATACTTCTAGTAGAAAAGAAATATAATTTCACATATGCAAACTGAATGCTCATCCTCCACACTCTGGGCATCGGCTTCCTCAATTATAAAAATGAAGAGCTAATTACAATGGCTTCAACAGTCCCTCTAGCTCTGGAAATACTTGGCTATGGAAGGTGAACTCAACAATCAAATTGATGCTAAACCAAAATAGACCTGAAGTAAAAGTCACATGGCCTTGTATTAGACAAAGCAACTGAATGAAGCTCTTTTTTGAGAACATGGATGGCTTTAATGCAAAAAATAGAAGATTGTGAGGCCACTATAGTACTTAATTTCAAGAATGAGAAAGTCATTCATGTTTACTTACTTCTTATAAAATCCTACTCTACTAATTCTCATCCCCTTATCTCTAACACAAGCAGAAAACAGGGAGAATTGGTGTAATTTCTAATCTAGAAATCACTAGGCAAGCACATTTCCACTTCTAAATGACATTATAGAACGGAAAAATTTAAGTACATGCTTCTTGAGTGCAAAAAAAGGGTCGGTTTGGGGCATAATTTTGTGTTTCTGTAAAGTACGATACTTTCGAAAACAAGATACAACTGGAGAGATCCAAGAAAAACTGACTATCATAGTTAAAATTATGTAAAACTAAAGAATGAAGTTAAAAGAATACAACATCAAATATGCAACTTTCTTCATTCTTTTTTTCTTTGAAGCTGTTATTTCATACATACATAACATTTTATTTTCCAAGTGTCTCATTTGCTCCACATCTGTTACTTGACATTTAATTAACTTCCCAAATCTAGGCAAGATGTATTTTCTCAAAACCAAGATTATAAAGAATAAAGAACAGAACAAAACAATGTGGTTTACATTCACACATACTGTACTTTCACCTGGGATACTTTCACATGTCATTTTTGAAGATAAAATTAATTGACTTAAGCAAATATTAAAAATCCCCAAATCCTTCAAAGCAGTAACTGTCAGTTTAAGATCATTCAAAGAAGGGCATTTTAAAACTTCTAAATATCTACTTAAAAACAGTTTTATGTAAAAGGTTAACATACATAATAGGGCCTTAAAATTTGTTATCAACTGGTTAGAGAGGTCTTTTGAAATGCAGATAATGCAAACAAAAATGCAAAAGCAGGGCCTCCCTGGTGGCACAATGGTTAAACGCTGAGCATTGCGGCACTGTTCACAATAGCAAAGGTATGGAAGCAACCCAGATATCCAAGAATAGATGACTGGATCAATAAGATGTGGTACATACACACAATGGAATACTATTCAGCATTCAAAGAAGATAAACACATGCAATTTGCAGCGACATGGATGGAATTAGAGAGGATCATACTCAGTGAAATAAGCCAGAAAGAAAGAGAAAAATATCGAATGGTTTCACTTATAACAGCACTATAGGGAAACCAAATAGGAGAGAGACACACTTGGGGAGGTGGGGGAAGGGGGAGGATAAAGGCACAAAATGGAGTAGAAAGGGACACAAGGGACCACGGAGATGGATCACAGGTGAACTGGTGGTGGGTTACCCAAGGGGAATACAAAATGTAAAAGATATAAATAACAATAAAAATATATATTTTAAAAAAACAAAAAAAATGCTGCGCTGAGGAGCTGAAACATGGAGCTGTCAGCAACAGTGGCAACACGAGTTCCATGCCCGGCTGGGGAAATTCCCACATGGCGCAGCAGACCTCTCCTGCCTCACCCGCTGCTCCCCTTAGCAATGTATTTCCATCATCTGCCTGTTCTGCTCCTCACTCTGTCTCTGGTGAACCCTCCAACCATCCCACGCCTCTGGCTTGTACCCCAGCTTATATGCATAAATAAATAAATCTTAAAAAAAAAAGAATTACTTAAAAAAATGCTAAAGCATTTGGAGAGTGAAAATGTGACAGTACAGCATTTAATATAGAAGAAGCCAAATTTCCAGGGTATAAACACTAATATAAATAGAATATATTTATTGTCACATTACTTTCACATGAAGATTGACAATTGACAGGCAAATGCTTTGAACATGAAATAAACCAGCTGTTGAAACAAAATCTGAAAGTAGAACTTAAAAAGTTCCTGGGTATTTTGTCTGCTCAGCTCATCCCATAAAGCAACGGTGGCAATACTATATGCAGAACTATAACCAAGATACTCAAAACTATTCAAACCTCAATAAGGAAACTAAAACTAGAACTTACTCTCTAAATCTTTTGCTGTGGATTTTGGTTATTGTTGAAGAAGCCATTGGACTGCCTATCCCAGAACTAGCCGGAGAGCCTTGTGACACAGGTGTCATGCAGTACGGAGAGTTCTGACTTGCTGGAGAGAGTGAAGTATCACTGGGCATGCTCAGTCCAGTATCTGTGGAGAAGTGGGTAAGAATTTAAAAACTTCAAATGCTGAAAAATTTTCTATTGATCAACATTAAGTCTGAATGGCAGTCTTCCAAATTATCGAGAGGCTACCTGGCATTGCTCACATCACAAACATTTCTTACACGCTACAAAAAATGAACTCTTCCTATCATATATGAAGATAGACTCTTAAAAATCAAATATAACCTACAAGATTCCAGAGATGAGAGAAGGCCAAATTATCCAAAATATATATTCCTTGAGAATTTATATTGAAAAACAATTTCTGTACCTCTTTCCAGATCATATTACCCAGCTCCAACTATTTTCTACCTATTTTTTAGAAATCATTATTTTATGGCTAAAAAATTATCACTCTTGCTGGCAATAATGAATACTACCTCACACATTTTCTCAATCCCAGTTCTGATTCTCTAGGCACCACTCCAGTTTCTTTTTCATTTGGTCTTTGCTTCTGTACTTAGACTGCTGCATTTCAGATGCCATCTTCTAACTCAACTGCCTTCTTCAGCTACTGCTACAGCTAATATTTATATATCCAATCCATTAACTAGCAAAGTTACACATATACATTCTTATCTCCCTACCAGACTCTCTAATTTTTGTATAATTACATTTCCACCTTCTCTATCTCTGCCGCAGTTACTGAAGTACACGCAGCAGGAGTCCAATTAACATTTGTTGAATGGAAAGACAGATACACCAAAATACAAAGGCATTACATTTAATTGAGAGTAAAGGGGAACCCTAACCAAGTATGTTCTAGCCGAACAAACCTTAGAAATAAACTCACTTTTCTAAATACAACAGAACACGTCTACCTAACATAGTTAAGTTTGATTCATATTTTTTGCAAAAAGTTGGGGAACATATAACAGCAGAAAAAAGCAATCTAGCCAAATCCCTCTTAAAATATTTCTTTCACAACAATGTAAAATTTAGAAAGAGGGCCTCCCTGGTGGCGCAGCGGTTAGGCGCTGCACTATGGAACTGTGGGCAGTGGCGACATGGGTTCGATGCCCGGCCGGGGAATTCCCACATGGTGCGGCAGACCTCTCCTGCCTCACCCGCTGCTCCCCTCAGCAGTGTATTTCCGTCGATCTGCCTATTCTGCTCCCCACTCTGTTTCTGGTGAACCCTCTCACCGCCCCACGCCTATGGCCTGTACCCCAGCTTGTATGCATAAATAAATCAATCTTAAAAAAAATAAATAAAAAAAATTTAGAAAGAATCTAGTTTTGCTGCTGTCCTAACTGGAATCATGTGTTGACTACTGCACAGAACTGAATCTTACTGACCAACTATACTCTGCACTACAACAGGCTTTGTAATTCTTTACTCACTGTGGCATATATATTAATTCTATGAAAGCAGAAAGAAATTTAACAAAAAAGACTCAACAAAAAATAGTTCTGTGAAGGCAGATAGGCAATAGTATTCTGGATATGAAAGAAGGCATAATCAAAAGAAATGTGACAATTACAGAGGAGATCTCATACACTGGTGAGATTATTGTGAGAATTTACAACAAATTCAGGATATAAGCCTCAAAAGTATCACAGACATTACTATATAACACTTGCCCTCTTATTTTAAGGATCTCCCAACAGAAGAATCCTTAAAAGAAATCACTTAAAAAAAAAAGATATTTACATAAAATATGGAGTATATCCTCTAATTAGGAACACTATGGTTACTGTTTTACCCATCTTACCCATCAATTATAATACCATGTTTCTCTCCATGAGAAGAAAGGGGAAAGGGATGACCATACCTTCCTGGGAAACAATTTCTTGTGGTAAATCATCAATAAAATCTAAGTGCATTTCTACTGGTTCCTCAGATGCCAAAAGGCTGTGGTCCACAGTTAAACGGCCCTTCTTTTCTTCTCTTTCTTTCAAAATAACCTAAAAGTCATTACCAGTATTTAATTAGTGATCACTCTTTTAAGTATGTACTGAATAATTTAAATTTCCACTATTACAGGTATTATATAGGTTCACCTAAATATTGGTATGAGGGTTAGGCAGACTCCATGTTCAGTAAGCTTCATAGAAACTGACTGGCAAAACGATAAATGCGAGTTTAGGCACTACAGCTTAAAGTACATATTATAGCCAAAATAAAGGGAAGCAATTATGCTATACAGTACTACAGCTGTCAAACCACATCTGCTTCATTCTTTAAATCTTGGTTGACAAACTGAAACTTCCCAAAAAGGGATAAAATAAAAGTTTGAAAACTAGGTCATATAGTTACATTGGATTTAAATTTTACAGTTTTTTATTATTTGTACATGCATTATCTCATTGTGCTTCTCCTAATAACCACACTGAACTGAATAAAGCATGTATTATCCCTGACATACAGATGAAAATGAGAGTAAGACAAATCTGCTTAAAACTACATAATAAGCTTTGAAGTCAATACTAGAGACCAGGGCTTCAATTACTAGGATCCAATGTCTTTAGACATTAACTGTTTAACTCTTTTTTTGAAAACCTTATAGAAATAATTTGTTCTTCAGGGCCTGTTCAACATAGGAAGTCATACAGCTGATGATATCTTACAGCTTGAATTAGCTTGTCATCATAAAGATGCACGCCTATAAACATATCACAATATACTGTGGGCAAAAATACCACAACTACTTCTGCATAACAGATTTAAATCCTTATTTATCCTACAAAATAAACAACCCCAGATTTTAGTTTACCTTTTTAAGTGCTGTGGGTCGTTTTAGTTTTGCAATATCCTTCTCCTTTCCTTTTTTTGCTTTAGAGGAAGTGATGTCCAAAGAATTAAAGGATGTCAAACACGGCTGACTTTTGGGTAAAGATTTTCTGTTAGTGGAGTCTTTAGTGTGAAAAGAAGCTGCAGTGACCACTAAAACCAAACAAGAACATTGATTTTACTAGGAAAGACAACCCCATATAGTCTTAAAACTTCAAATGATAAATCTACATGTAGAAACAAAAACATCCTCTTCTGACGGAAAAAAAAAAAAAATCAACATATAGGTTTAAGTAGTACATGGCTATGCACTGGCCCTCAGATACAGATTTTATGTGTCTTCTAGTCTGCATAAAGACAACAAAATCAATGCAATAATTTAACAATCCAAAGTAAGGATGAATAATTAATTCTTCTTTACCACAGCAACCCTCAAGTATGGCAATTCCTTGCAACTAGTCTTCAGTCAGAACCATTTATATCTTTGAAACTTCAAAACGCTGCACTTCTTATTTCTAGTGAATGGGAAGTACAGAAGAATCACCCTCCTATATCATATGTAGTCTATCATGCCTCTGTTTACCAGTAAAGAATGATGTATTTCTCCCCCTCAACTGTACTCCCAGTAGTATTCAGTAATTCTTTCATGCCTGACTGACATCCTCATTCTCCAATGGCTGCCCCCAACCTTTTAGCAGTCTGAAGCCTCTCACCTCAATCCTCTCTCTCTAGCCAAGAAGCCTTCCCACCACTTCCCTGAGAAGCTGCTATCCAGTGTAAACTGCTAAGTCACATGAGAGGTGACAGCAGGCATCCTTACTCCTGTCTAAGGATCACAAAACACCTCTGCTTTTATTCTATCTCTGGATTGATTCCTCAGGGATCTCAAGTTTCTCCTTAACTCTTTAATCTTTTCCACAACTCCCAACACAAGCTAAAATCTCCTTTATGTAAAAGAAAATACAGTGCTTTTTACTGGTGCTTTTCCCTCTCCTTTAAAAACTCATCCTTTAAAAATAAAAGTTATAAATTACTGTTTTTCTCTCACACACACACACACGATTTGATCAAAATTCCTATATTTCCCATTTGATTTTAAAATTTAATTAATTTAATTTTAAGAACAGATTTCTTGTGGTTTTTATTTCAACCTTTGAAGAAGAAAATAATTTGGTTTGTCAAAATGCACACCAACTGACATTTCAACAGAGAACTGAAAAGCTGAGGGAACGATACTGTTGAATAAAGAGAGATCAGGAAAATGATGTAGCAAGCACAAAGATACTAAGCTAGGAGCAGACTGGGTGTGTCTGGAAGACAGTAAGGGGGCTAACAAGGCTAGAGCTGTTTGTGCCAGGAAGGAATGGTGATGACAGCAAAAAGGTAATAGGGTCAGCAAGACATGGGTATACTCCAAGTGAGATGAAGAGCTAGTGGAGGATCAGACCAAAGCAGTGATATAATCCAGTTTCTACTTTTAAAGATAACTTCTTTTAAGATAAACTAGGATTAGTAGGGGGAGTTAACAGACAGGCGAATATCACAGTCCAGTATAACAATGGGGGGTGAGGCGAAAGGAGTTAGTGAATAGTTAAGACTCTGTGTGTTTTAGTTTTATACATAAAATTTATATTAACAATATCCAAGATGTATTACCAATACCAAGTAGCAAACTTCAGACTAACGTATTACCTGTGTATGACAGAGGTCTGGTATTAGTAATTTGTCGTGCTTTCATTGCTTGTTGTTGCTTTTCCAGAGCTGCTAACATGTCCCCCAAATCTAGCTGCACGGGTGTTTTATTCTTTTTTCCTGCTGCCTTTGATAAAGCTTCCTGAAAATTAAAAGCATGAAAATATTTGTTTTTTGTAACAGTATGCAAGCATAGCAATTTCAGATGATTACATTTGTCATTCCCCAAACTTAGCAAATAAAACTGTTAGATTTATTCATAAAAATGAACATATACCTGTAATTTTTTTTGCTCCATACTTATTTCTGAATATTCTTGAGCTGTGGCAAGGGCTGCTGCTAAAGCTTTCTTCTTCTGACTTTTTGCACGTTTAGGAACCGAGGTTGTAATAGGAATTGGAGTCTGAACTATATTGATTGGTGAGTTTTCAGGTAAATCATCCAACTATGATGATCAGAGAAAAACATCTGTTAGTGATTCCATAAAAGTCTATAATAAGGAAAGATAATCCAGAATGGAGGATGTCCTACAGTATCACTCAACTAGATTCTTCAAAGGATTAAATATCAAAGAACAGAGTAAGACACTGGGACCCTTCTATGCAAGGAAATATTAAAATGCAAAACAGCTTAACTCCACAGGTAATATCTATTTGGATCCTGAACTGAAAACAAAATAACTCTAAAGTAAAGTTTTGCAACAACTGGGGAAATTTCACTATGTTGTATGAAAATACCATTTAACTATTGGTGTTTTGTTTATAATGAGACTGGATTTGAAAGGAAAGTATGTTTGTTCTAAGGGAAACACTAAAGACAAGTACTAAACACACTGCTGCTCTTATAACATGCTACCCCACATCTTTTTACTTACTTTTAATATTTATTTTCAACACATAGTTTAAAAGATGTTCTTTTTTTAAAAAAAGAGCTACTTACTACTTTTGAGGAAAGTTTCTGTTGAATATTCTCATCTTTAGCATTTCCATTCTCATTTAGTTCTTGAAATCCACCTTCATCCTGAAATAGTTTCAAATCTGAAGTAAAAACATAGTTCAAAGCAATACACTTTCAAGAAAAACATTTTAAATTGCTTAAGGATAATGAAAAATGGGGAAGAAATTTTTAAAATTTTGAAAAACAATTTAATGTCAGTATTAAAAAGAAAATCTCACTTTTCACATGTGAATAAATAAAACATAATTATCCAAAAGGTGTCATATGCACATGTCCATTCTTTGGATTTCTGCACCCATAATTCCATTTTTAGTAATAATCCTACTCTAGGGGCCTCCCTGGTGGCGCAATGGTTGAGCACTGCGCTGTGGAGCTGTCGGCAAGCAGCGACGCGAGGTTGACACCTGGCTGGCCAGGGAGACCTCTCCTGCCTCGCCCGCTGCTCCCTGCTCTGTCTCTGGTGAGCCCTCTCGCCGCCCCACGCCTCTGGCCTGTACCCCAGCTTGTATGTATAAATAAATTAAAAAAAATCCTTTAAAAAAATAAATAAAATAGGAGCCTTCCTGGTGGCGCAGCGATTAAGCGCTGCGCTGTGGAGCTGTCGGCAGCAGCGATGCGAGTTCGACGCCCAGCCGGGGAGAATCCCACATGGTGCGGCAGACCTCTCCTGCCTCGCCCGCTGCTCTCCTCAGCAGTGTATTTCTGATCTGCCTATTCTTCTCCTCACTCTGTCTCTGGTGAAGCCTCTCGCCACTCCACACCTCTGGCCTGTACCCCAGCTGTATGTATAAATAAATAAATCTTTAAAAAAATAAATAAATAAATAAAATAAAATAATCCTACTCTAAATATATAGGTACTGGAAAAGAAATTCAAAAAGGACTTTATCACATTTCAGATAATGTGGAAAATATTTTAAGAATTTGGCTTAATATGCATTTCACCAAAATATTCCCTTGTCCTGTATTACTACATACAACTATCAATAACTATTAAAAGTTAAAAAAAAAAACTCTTTTCAACATCCTCCTTTACACTGAAAATTGTATCAAATATCTTTAAGTGTAAGCATGCAATCTATCATCTGGCTAAGCACAAATCATAAATCTGTCATATGTTCTATTTTTGAGGGAATAGCTGAGACGTTCTCTCAAGTCCTTTAGGTCAATTACTAACCTTATCATATTATTCAACTCTAGTTTCAGGATTCAAGCACATTTTTCACTTTAAACTCCATTTATTAATCCATTTTAAATAAACTATGAAACAAACAAAGTAAGTTATATAAATGAAAGATATGGGACGTTGCTCAGCCTATTAAAACTATGTTGTACTCACTCTTTAAAATCTATTCTAAATGTTACCCCTATCTTGCCCAAAGTACAACATGAGTTGCCTCCTGCTCCAACTCCAGCCACATTCAAGCAACTATTAGGTGTACACATGTCTACATTTCTTTAACTCCCTAAAGATAGTGTTCATTCAACTTAATGCATCATTCCAAGCACCTTACTTTACGCCTTCAACAAGAGTAAGGTTAGATGAATGCACAACATTACAATTAGAAATAAACATTACAATTAGAATAAAAAAGTTTGCTGATTAGAAATGCAAAATGGCTTCCCCCCCCTTCATTATCCAAGACTCTCTTGGGTAGCAGCACAAATTAACTAGATTGAACTATTCTTATCTTAAACACATGACAACTAGATTAAACAGCAATATGAAAAATTAGGGAGAATGTTTCATTAAGTCAAATCTGTCCCAAAACAATGAACAATCAATTCAAAAATTTATGAAAATAAACTAATGAAATTAATATTAGACTAACCATATATAACCAAGACAAACATAAGTCAGTGCTCTGAGTTATTCATAATCTAATATTAGAGTCACATGTCAAGACATTAAAAAATACTTTTCATAAAATGTTTATAATGTAACAAAATCAATTTTTTATGGGAACATGTGCTATAACAGTTTACAAATAGAATTAGAAAAATACCTCAAAATAAAAAGACTCAGAATTTGGGTCATCTCGATGAGACTGACTGGGGTTTAACTGCTTATTATCTTGTCTCTTTTGCAAATTCTGTCTTCTTTCTGAGGAAGTACTATGTCCTCGGCATCTGAATCCAACCTAAGGAGAAAATAAAACATATCTTATTACTTAAAAAAAAAGATTTTAGTGATATATAACACACAGGAAAGTACACAAACTACACAACTAAAATGAATTTTCATCAAGAGCATAATTACAGAAAGTTCAAAAGCTTTTGATATACAATGTCATCATAAAGAAGATATGAAAATGGGACAACACACATTACTTACCCCTAAATAAAAATTTTATCATCTTCATTTACAATAGCCAAAAATTGGCAAACCCCAGATGTCCTTCATTGGGTGAATAGCTAAACTGTGGTAACTTCATAGTATGGAATAGTGACAAAAAGGAGCAAACTATTAATATTATATACAAAGCAAACTGAATGAATCACCAGAGAACCATGCAAGTGAAAAAAAGTCAACCCTAAAAAGAATTGTATGAGTTATTTCTAAAACATTCTGAAAAGACAAAATCACTAAAAGAAAAAACAGATTAGTGGCCTATAGCAGTCAAAGAAAGGCTGGTGGAAAAGAGAAATACTTGTGGCGATGAAGAATCTTTGGAATGATGGCTTTGTTCTATATTTTAAACTGTATTTCAAAATATCTAGGTTGTGAAAGTGTGCTATAGTTTTGCAAAATATTACTACTGGAGGAAACTGCATATTACTGCTTTTAAAAATGATGATTAAATAACTATGTATTCATTTGTTTTTATTAATATATAACTAACCATAATATTTTATTAATTTCAGACTTTTTAGTCAACATTTGTGTATATTACAAAATGATCATCACAGTAGTTACAAATTTTTTTCCTTTTGATGAGAACTTTTAAGATCTACTTCTCTTAGTAATTTTCAAACATGTAATACAGTATTATTAAAGTCACCAAGCTGTATTTTACATTCCCATGATTTATTTTATAACTAGAAATTTGTTTTACCAACTTTACCCATATTGCTCACCCATATATTCCTATTTATACAATTTTATTTAGTTATTATGATTCTTTAACATCTGCAGTTTAAAAAAAAAAGCAGAATTCATAGGAAAAATTTTTAAATCTTTATCTAAGAAAACAGATTTAAGAGAAAATTTTCACTCAATTATACAAATTATTATCCTATTAATAAATCTGCAAAATATTCCATTGTCATAAGGATAAGAGATAACCGATTAAAAAAATTTTCAATGCTTAAAGATTTATTTAATTATGTATACAAGCTGGGGTGTAGGCCAGAGGTATGGGATGGTGAGAGGATTCACCAGAGACAGAGTCAGGAGCAGAACAGGTGGATCTACTAAAGCACACTGCTGAGGGGAGCAGCGGGGGAGGCAGGAGAGGTCTGCTGCGCCATGTGGGAAGCTCCCTGGCCAGGGATCGAACTCGTGCCGCAGTGGCTCTGGACAGCTTCACAGGGAGATTCCCACATGGTGCAGCAGACCTCTCCTGTCTCACCCACTGCTCCCCTCAGCAGTGTACTTCAGTGGATCCACCTCTGCCTGTTTTGCTCCCCACTCTGTCTCTAGTGAATCCTCTCACCCCCTGCACCTCTGGCCTACAGCCCAGCTCATTCGTGTGTGTGTGTGTGTGTGTGTGTGTGTGTGTGTGTGTGTGTGTGTGTGTGTAGGAAAGGAAAGGAAAGGAAAGGAAGGGAAGGGAAAAGGAAAAGGAAAGAAGGGAGGGAGGGAGGGAGAGAGGGAGGGAGGAAGGAAGGAAGGAAGGAAGAAAAGAAAGCAAGCTAAAAAAAAAAGGATGTACACTGTGACAACTGTGCTACTTCCAATAACCGCTAAACATCTTTAAAAAAAAAAAAACAGATAATTGCCCAGATACTCAGTAGTTTCTTGGTTTTCAAATATGTATCTCATTTTAAAATAGGCTCACAAATACCACTCAATTATATATTAAAAAAAGGACGAAATCTTGCTCTTTGAATGAACTAGGATGGAATGTGACTGCTCCCCTTAGCAGTATATTTCAGTAGATCTGCCTGTTCTGCTCTCCACTGTCTCTGGTGAATCCCCTCACCTTCTGCACCTCTGGCCTGCACCCCAGTTCTTCTATGCAAAAATAAAATAAATAAAAATCTAAAAACAGAAAATAGGTAAATTCCTTTAAAAGCTGACAGACAAGGCTTTTCTAATTAGGATTTAACTAAAAATGAAGAATCTCTGGGAAAATATTTAAAGTCATCAAAGTGGGACAGATATAGGGGAGAGGAGAAGACAAAAGGCAACAGGTGAACATGAAATTTTCTTTTTCCATGGTTTCTATTTTGAACATATTTACAAAATGAAATCATTTTTTAAAATGTAAGTTTTTAGAATCTTTTCATCATTCAAAATTAAGGCTATATCAGTATATAAAAAGGATCTGTCCTGTCAAGTGCTAAAACATTTCAAAAAATCACTAATTCAAACACTATGGTAATCAGGTGTAAAAATCTGACAAAACAGAAGCACAAATCAGAGGAAAGAATGCATAACAATGTTGGGACAGTGGTTAGACTACTTTGAAAGGCTATGTCACTATGTTATACCATGTATCAAAATAAATGTGTGATTAAAAAGTCTTGAAATATTATGCTACAAAAGAGCAGCAAAAAAAGACAAAAACAAAAACACACAAGTTAATATTTATTTGACTTCTGGATTTTAAACCTAAGGTCAGAAATTGGTAAAAGGGGAAGTAATCTGACTGAAAAGGAAAAAAGTCTTTGCATGTCAAAAATCAAACAAATGCATAAAAAAAGCACAAGTTTAACAAAGCATAAGAAGTAGAAAACACATAGTTCAGTATTTGGCTCCAGTTATTCTGGAATGAAGAGAAATGCAAATAAACCAGACAACATATTATATGGAATGAATAAGTTTTTGTTGTTTTTTTTACCATTCCTCAATAGTTTTAAGGCAGAGATAAAATGTTTTTCTATCAGTATTATTTCCTTAACAGCGGAATAATACCAAAAGCAACAATAGAGACTAGAAACGTGGTAGTTCTACCATAAAATTTCAGAACTTAAGTAGTTCGTAGCTTCTGTTTATCTAATCTATATAAACAATTCTTGTTTTAGCTCTTTTGTTTTTAATCAAATAAAACTAGATTGCCTCACAAGCCTGCCACAAATTAACAATGACTCATTTTTGCAATAACCATAGGGAAGACGACATTATTCTGCTGTTTTTCTGGCAGTCTAATTTAATGTTAGGGTACATCTGCAGTACTTTATTTCAGGGAGGTAAAGAACAGGCAAGTATTCAGTCTATTTAATCAAGTAACTTCCTCTTATTTCAGTTCATCCACAGATCTATTCATGTAACTTTCCTTAACTAGATTCAGGAATCCAGGAAAGTTATCTAGAAAAGGAAAAATACTAACCTAAAACAACTCCTAGACTTCATAAGCAATGCACAAATGCAGTTTTTCCAAGTTTGTGGCAGTATATAACTTGCTCTACTGTACTGAAGTTAGATCCTACACCCCAAGGCCAGCTGCCCAGTCTGGCCACGTTACAGCAGCCATCACTACAGCATGCCACAAGCAGAGCTTGGCTTGCGGCATTCACAATCAACGAAAGAGATGCATGAACAAGGCTACAGCCCTGAATTTCAAAGAATCAATATTTAAAGCATTAAAATGCTTTTTAAGATGTTTATATAGACAGGAAAAAGTAACACAGATGAAGCAGGATTGGAGATTATTCTTTTTTAAAATTAAAAAATATCGTGATGTTTCATATATAGAAAGGTAGAAATGATCCATAGTCTACCACCATAGTCCATTGTGCTTTCTCCCCTCTTTTCTCTTGCCTCTTCCCCACCCTCCCCCACTGTGGATATTTCAGTTCTGTATTCATGGGGAGGATCCTAATGTTACCTCAATTAAAAGAACAAATTAAATAAGTAAAAACCAATAAAAGGAAATAATCACCACCAAAAAAAGGGTAGAAATGGTACAATATACACTAAAAAAAAAAAAAAAAAAAAAAAAAAAAAAAAAAAAAAAAAAAAAAAAAAAAAATCACCTAAATTGAACATTCCACCATTTTGTTTCATTATTTAAATAATAATTTTATTGGTCAAGTCATTTTAAACTTAGGTACCATATTTTACTTTTAAATAGCTCAACATGCATTTTCAAAAATGAAACTCTGTCCCTCAGAAGTACTGTACCACTTAAAAGAATTTATCTCACACTAATCAAATTTCTTTAACCTAATTCAAATTACCTGTGAATTATTTCTTTGCTCAGTCTGCCTTCCACCTCTAGAAAATGTCTGGTTTTTCTCCATCCAAGGTTTTTTCTGAGTTGCCTGGCAAGTTACATTGGACCAGTTTACACCACCTGTATGAATGAGATTTTTAAAAATATGATTTACTTATAAAAGATGCCAAAATTTAAATTGCCCTCAATATTATGAAATTCAGTCATTACAAATAAAAAACTGGAAATTTTTCTATAAACTTTAAGTGACATTTCAGTTCTAAGCAGTACAAGTGTCATCTTGTAAGAATACCTCCAATTGGCATTTTCTCAGAAAAAAAAAATTTTTTTTTTCGAATTAACACGAACCTCTGGAAGATTTCTAATTATTCTGCAACATAAGCAAGTTTCATGCTTAAAAGCAAAACCTGGACATGGACAAAAAAGCATAGCGAAAATACTAAGCATAAAATAAGTACCTGCACAGATAGATGATTCCACATGCTACAAATAAAAAAAAAAATTCAATTATTTTCTGTATAAGAATTAATACCATACACCCTAGTAAAACATTTCACAATTTACTATAGTGTGAGGTATGCTCATTACAATTAAAACTCCCTTATAAACAAGTATTTTTGGATTAAAAATAAAATACACAAATATATTTTTAACTACCCTTTTACTATAGGAATTGTTAATGAAAATACTTAAGCTTTAGCAGAGGGCACCAAAAAAATACTGACATAGATAATTGATAAAGAAATTAAAGCAATATCACATACATTTATGGTGCTAGAATCAGGATTTCTCAAAGCCCCTGCTACGGACTGGTTGTTGCTGTGTTTGGGGCTGCAGTAGCCACTATCACTGTCAATGTCAGCTTCACTAGCTCCCTGCTCACTAGAGGATTCAACAGTAGGGTGGGATGCTCTTCTCCTCCTGCCTTTGGACTTCCAGAGCATTGTGGCAGAGCTCTCTGAGAGAGACTTATTAGCAATGTCCGATGGGAAATCTACAAGACAAGGAAAATGTGACAACTCCTTGAAGTACACATTGATAAGTTCTTGTTAAATTATAATTAAGGTTATAGAAAATAAAGACACTTAACTTTACAAATGAAGAAAACAGGTGAACACTTTTTGAAAGGAACATTAAGATGCTCATGATAGATTGGCTTATAACATGTTTATTATGAAAATAGAATAAAATATTCTCATAAATAAAAGTAAAAAACCATCATCAATTTAAGAAAGAGAACATCACCAATCCACTCCACACCACTACATGTTCTTCCTCCCTGAGAGATGTTTCTGTTCTGAATTCTGTGTTTATCCTCACATTTCTTTAAAGACTTACCATGGATTTCTGTGTTCCTAAAACATAAATGATGTAATTTTGAAGTTTTTAACTTCATGAAAATGAAATCATCCTATCCACTTTTCGGTGACTTGCTTCCCCAACCCAACACTGATTTTGAGATTCTGACACATGTGGCTATAATTTAATAATGTCACTGGAATGTAGAATGCGTATATAGGAATAAAAACAATGTATTTATCTTTTATACCACTAATACGACAGTTGGTTTGTTTTGGGTTTTGCTATTAAGAATACTGCCATAAACACTTCTATAGATGTATGAATGCATACGTGTACATGTGAAAGTCTCTCTAAGGTAAATAGTACCATGCCTTAGAGGATACACATCTTCAACTTTTACACTGCAGAGTCGAATCATTTTCAAAGGTTAAACCAGTTTAATTCCAACAGCAGAATATAAACATCTCCACTGATCCACATATTAATCATATACTTGCTACTGTCTTCTAAGCTGTAATTGAGAATTACTGGACATAGAAAGATGCTTCATTGTAGGTTTTAATTTGCATTTTCCTGTTTACTATTAAGATAGAACATCTTTTCTGATGCTTTTTTAAGCACTAATGTTTTCTGTTCTTGTTAATTTTACGTTAGGATAGTATGACTTCTGACTATTTTTCTACTGGGCTGTCTATTCTTTACTTTTGCATTTGAAATTATAATCACAAAACATTACCAAAGAAAACCCTCTTTATACTTTCCTCCCAATCAAT
Source organism: Scalopus aquaticus (assembly GCA_004024925.1). NCBI lineage: Eukaryota > Metazoa > Chordata > Mammalia > Eulipotyphla > Talpidae > Scalopus > Scalopus aquaticus. The sequence goes on from PVIJ01003701.1 coordinate 121,576, forward strand.
CATGAAATTCCCTTTTCCACATTCTGACTGTACATAATTTTTACATATTATCAATATAACATGGAGTTGGTGCTTTAATATGTCATATGATCTTCAGAATTATAACAACTTTCTATATTAATCCATTGAGTGGAAATCCTGTGCTTCTCTTACTTGTTGCCGATTACTGAAAAGCAAAGTTATCAATTCTTACCTATTATGAGGACAAAACTTTTTAACTTTATGTTTATACAGCCCTCTAAAAAACTTTTGACAAAATGGTAACTGATTAATTTAAAATTTCTGTTTGACAGTATACAGAGGTGTTACTCATAGGTTTGGTTCAGATCTATGTTAACTAAAGCAGCACAGAAAACTTGCTGATATAAAAATATTATATTATAGGATGTTAGGATGTCTTATAAAGAATTTTAATCTAGTTATAAAAACAGCCACAATTATGGTCTCTACCAAAATAAGTTCCTCAAATTTCTAAAATGTCTGCAAAGTTCCTTCTCTGATTTATGAAGTGCCCCACCACTATTGATACATAAAAGCTTAGATAAGGAAAGCTCAAATCCTGCTCAACATTGTACATAAGCAGCAAGTAAGTCGAAAGAACATTAAGGACATGGGCTGTTTTGTATTTCCCAGAGAATTTCATACAGTGGGAGCATAAAAAGGATGAAAATCTACATTCCTAAAAGAGGTACTGACCACAATTATAATGTCAATGAATAACAACAGATAAAACTACTGGTGTATATATAAGAACCTTTGCCTTACCAGTTTGTTGTGAAGCATCTACCAGAAGTACAATTTTTGATCGATTATCAGGACCTGCTGCATTTGTCTCTTTCTGAGTAGCTACATTTTTCACCAGTGGCCTTTTGCTTTTTATGTGCTGTTGTAAAATCTGTTGCTGATTCAAGTAAAAAAAAAAAAAAAAAAAAAATCAAGCTCACACTCAACATACTAAATTTTGTAAAATACACACCTACTATAAAATACACCTAAAATTAATGGCTTCCAACCCATGGGGAAACAGGGTTACTAATTTGTAAGTTCATGAAATTACTAGGCTAAATAATGTCTTGCATGCACACTTATACACTATTCTTCAAGTAACCATTAATACTACTATAAGTAAAAAATAGTTACTTGCATTTTTAATTTTTCAATCAATCATGGCATATAAGAAGTTGTAATTTTTATTTAAAAAGGCACCAACTTATCCAAAAGCTAAATTTTAGTTTCGGAATTCAATGAAATAGAAAGGAAATTTTTGCTTCAGAGTTTAAAAAGAAAATATAAAAAAGTTGATCCCTTCCTACATTATTAAAAATATAAATAGTGGCCACTTAACAGTAGATTATGCGAAAGAACTCTGAATTTAACTTTCCAAAATCAAGTGCTGCGAATGCATTCTGAGAAATCACGTTTCTTTAACATCTGAAGATTATTTATTATTATCTTATTTCTTCTCATTCTCTGAGGTCCCCAAAGAATTTTCCTTGTCCCACTGTTTTCATGAACGAAGACTATAAACACTTGTCAAAGCAACCCCTGCTGCTTATATTTTAATTTGTAAAAAAGTATGACAGAATACAACAAAAACTTTTCATTGAAGAAGCAAGGCTAATGGGATCTAGGGAAGCAACAACTCGATACAGTCATAAGATGTATCTAAGAAGTCAGTCATTCTACCTCTGTCAACCTAGAGTGCTGAGTAGGAAGATGCTTTGAGCCTAAATAAATGCGGTTTCACACATTTATTTTCTATCTTCACCTTAGGAGATCTTGTGTTCATATAATAGTAAAACATACTTGAATAGTAAAGTGTTGTCCTTATTAAAAAATTCACAGAACACAAACAATGAGGCTGACAGGATCTAATGAATCACAAGTGTTCTTTTCTTCTGTAGATTCTGAAGACTGAAATATCTTGAAGTACATTAGTCATTCAACTCTGCTAGCACAGGGTCCAAACTACTGATGTCACTATGCAATTTTTATCACTAAATTGAATTAATTTGGAAATACTTGTGTGCTATATTTATGTTAAACTCTCTGAAGGAACTTGAAGATTACTGTAAATCATACCAATTAGGAATAGGGAACAATAAAAAGAGGAAAAATTATTTTGTAAACAATATATCCTTGACTATTTTAATATTGAAGAAAACCTAGCATTAAAGACTGACACAAGTAGCAAGTTACTTATACGAGTACTAACAACAGAAGTATCAAACTTAAGAGTCAATCAAATTCAGTCACTTACTTTCGGTACCACTGGTCCTCTGTTGCTATTTCTGCTTCGATGACTAGACAATGGGAAGACCTGTCCAAGCTGATTTGGACGCTCAGTGCATTCTGTGGTTACAGTATTTACAGTATTTGCAGCCTGAAAGGTGTTGGAATAAGGTGTAGGAAAAGGGTGATAGAAGCCCATAACTTGGGCACAAGGTGCTGGCATCAGCTGATAATATGTGTACTCTGTAGAAACAGGCGGTTGAGCAGATATAATAGGGTAGGCAAGGTATGGTCCAGCAGGGTTTGGATTTGGCTGTTGCCATCGTATATCATTGTTATATAATGGAAACTGTCTGCAAAACCAAATCAAAAGAGAATAAGCCCATTAATAAGTCTAAAGTAATACTAAAGCAAAACTCATAAATCATCTTTAATAAAAATGAGTACAGAACACTGGTTTCAACATAATTCTGGAAAAGGAGATAAAATTATCATCTAATAAATCACTCAGCTGTAGTCAGATAATCATGTACATGTGGTAACAATTTAAATGACAGTATAAAGGAATTCAACCTGCATTCCAAATTTTAAAAGTAAGTACTATTCTTATTTGTCACTCTACCCTCAAACGCCTCAAGATATTTTTACCAAAAAGTTAATCACCTTGCCACTACTGCATCTGCCGACAAAGGCAGTCCAAAGTTCTCATCCAATGCTAACAACTGTGACAGCCTTCTGCAAAAAGTGGTGTGAGGTGATCACTGTGTAAGGTGAACACTACAATGGTGATTTGATTCCTCCAACTCTCATTCTTCAGCTCAGCCCCAGAGGCTCCTACTCCTCTCATACTCCCCTAACCACTTGGTCAAGGCCAGTTCTTTTCCTGGCTCTCCTCCTTGGCAATGTAAGTAAGCTCCAGGTCCAAGGGAAAGAAGAGAAGAAAGAGGTGAGCCTGCCCACTGCCATTCTATCCCTAGCACTAGAGCTTCTAGCACAGTTCCTAAAAAGCACAAGCAAGATCCTTCCTGTCTCAGCAATCCTTTACAGAAGGTTGCTACTGATGAATGAGGGGGGTCACAGGGAGCTGGGGTAAGAAGCTTTTCCAGACTACTACCATGAAAAAGCAAAATAAAAAAAACACTCACTGCCATAATTCTAAAAACATTTCAAAATATCTGCCAGCCATTCATGAAATATCAAAGATTATTTGTAAAGTAAGAAAACAAACCTATTATATTATATATTTGGCCATTTTGCCAAATCAAATTGGGTTTACAAATCACTTCAAACAGCTCAAAACAGGTTAAAGAATTTTAACATAAATGTTAACTTTGAGAAAGATACCTTAGCTTCCATGGTTCGTTCAAATCCCCCAAACTATTCTTAGATTGCCAACTTAGTTGTTTAGTGATCTCTTATCGCATATATTCAGGATATCCCAAAGAATGTGCCCTAGCACACTAAAATGCCTCGGTGGGTTACAGTTTCATGAAAATATGATTGCCTCAGCCCTCAGAAGTGTCTGGACCAAGGCCAGAGGCACCAGCCACCCCATTCATTCATTCCAGAGTGGTAAGAAAAGTACAATTTTCTATGGGTGATGTAACTTCAAAGAGGTTGAAAGTACTTCTACACAGCAGTAACAATGAGCTACACCAATGAAGTGCTAATCATTCAGACAGTCTAATAAGCAGGATTAGAAAGGTGACTTTGACTATCACAAATTATACCCTAACACTAAGTCACACATTAGCTGTATTTGTAGCATTTTGTTAAATCCCCATGACTGCAGCACAGAAGAAAATCTAAGGCTAGAATCAAGGGCCCGAAGTCTAGGGATACATACCAACTAACTATAAAAGTCTCCAAGTTAAAGAATATCCCTTGGTATTTGCTTCTTTGTGTGTACTGTCTTGGCAATTATGACTATATGACTAATTTCAAAAAAGAATCTCTATTCACCTCTTTCTGAATAATTCATTCCTCCCTTTGAGTTAATTTATTTCAAGTGAATTTCCATGACTTAACCTAGGTGATATAAACAAACTCCACTTCCTCTTAAAAAAGAATGAGAAAATAATCTATTCTAACAATTTGAAATTTCTTTACATTAGGTTTATTTACTCCTCTTAAAAACAGAGAAATGGTTAATTCCTAAAAGTTATCAAAAAAAATTAAGAAGTATACTTTGCTTTTATATGTCTTTCCCCCCTTCTACCTCTGCCCACCCCACCCCCCAAGAAAGTAGTCGATGAATCACCTATTGGACTGGTTCTCCTGCACAAATGGGTAACAAGTAATCAGGTAGCTGGGAATTGGAGTTGGTTCTACACTGGAAACATTTCCATTATCATTTGGGAGTGCCATAGGGATCATAAATGTATCAGGATTCTTCTTCTGGGGAATAAAAGGTTCTACCTCAGCTGACAGCTTGACATTCTATAAAGAGAAATTGAAAAACATTATTAACAAATGAGCAAAAATCTAAAATAATACAAAGTCATAATTTAACAATAGAAGAGTCAGCCTTTACAAACTGTAATTAGGTCTCAGTATTCACAAAACATTCAAAGAAACAGCAGTGTCAATTTAAAATAATTAAATGTTAAGTTATTTAAACAAAATCATCAAATAAGGAAAAACTTATCAAAAGTTATTACATTTCAATGAAATCATTTCTTATATAACCATAGAGCACAAGGAAGGCAGTCATATCTCAGAGTCCAAAAATAAAGCTGGTAGTAAGAAATCTAGCTCATCAGACAATGTGTTTTTAACAAATTTTGCTTAGGGGGAAAATCATCAAACTTCTGAAGAATAATTTTATTTGTTTGACTAGTCTAAAAATAGTCTATTTCTGTCCATTTCAGGAAATTAGATTACTATCATTGTATTAAAAGGAAGGAAAATGTGTAAGCTGAATTAAAAAAATACTTAACATAAAGAGGAAAAAAAACTGGCTCACAGTTAAACTGGCAAAAGAGTACTTCAGTTTTCTAATAGATAAGCTGAGCAAACTAAAGTCATTATTATATGTATTACTTTATCTTTATTTTTTATATATTTTTATTTTTTATAGTTTTTTTAATTTAGTTTATTTTTATTTTTTCTTATTTAGTTTATTATTTATTTTTATTTTTTCTTATAAGTCTACAGATTTAAAAAACATAATTAAACTGTAGAAATTATGGCCAGAGCTTGTCCCAAGACTACCATCTATATCTATGCAGGCACCTGCTTTCTTTTTCTCTAATAAACCTGCCCTAAAAACAAACAAACAAACAAAAAATCTGTAGTAAGAATGCACAAGTGGATGATAAAACTATAAAGAAAAGTGAACAAGGTCTATAAAAGTCAGGATAAATATTACTGTTAAAAAAGAAGGAGATGTTATTGGGATATAACAGAGTTCTATATCCTAACTTGGGTGGTATTTTCAAAATAGTCACTTTACAATAATTCATTTAGTTTTCCTTTGGTTTTATACAGTTCTGTTATACTTAACAATAAATTTTAAAAGTCTAATTATAAAAACCTTATTATAGGCACATTCTGCAAAACAATGTTAAAAATCACATAACCACTGAAAAACATACTGAATACTTCTTAATGAAACCAGCAAGTCAAACACAAGCTGATGTTACAATTCAATTTCTTCAAAGCAACAGTCCTCACCAAAACTTTTCCCCAACAAATCCACCACGGTAACATTCATTAGAAGCTCCTACCAAAAATCAGACTTCTCAGAATAATTTTCAGCATATTTTTTTCTCAAAAAAAAAAAAATCAGTAACGAATCCCAGAAACTTAAAAGCAAGACCTACTATGCTCAATAAATAGCCTTTATTCAGAAAACTGTTCTGCAGAAGAACTCCACTGTAAATATTAGAAATGCTTTCTTTAAAGGGGGAGGAAAGAAATCTGAACTATGTAGCATTATTACTTCAATATCCTTTTTCCTTGGCTGAATTAACTCTAAAGTCTACTTTTGTGCTGTTAACCAAATCTGAAGTAGATATAGTAAGAGCATTTATGAACACCTCTGAATTGAAGTTGGTTTCTTGAAATTTAAAATAGGAAACAAAACTCTCTCAAATGCTCAACAGTATAAACCAATAATTTTCACTAAAAGTCATTAGAACTCAAAATGTATTTATAACCAGTATACAATATAAATTTGGTGCTCCCCCAGTTAGAAATAAAGGTGGATTTTCAACAATAATGCAAAGGCAAGGGAAACTTGCTTTAAATAGTTCATACATATGCATAAGAAAAGGGAAAATTTAAATCACATTTAACTGTACTAAAAAGATTTCTTTTAAAAACCAAACTGTATTTTTCACGATGACAACACTGGACAGTTTTATAAATGTGCACTAAGAGATATTAGTATTTTCTTAAAGCAAGGAATATAAGTCACATCAACTTCTCAGTCTAATATAAAAAAGAGCAATACCAATATATTCATAAAATGATTCTAAAGTAACACTTGTCCTAACCATGCCCCCGCCCCCCAAAAAACACACCAACTCATAAATTACTTCAGTAACAACAAATTCAAATTCTGCTCAAGTCAAAAGTGGCAAAAAGTTTTTCATACCTAGTTTCATGTGTACTACATAAGTTTTATGAACTTAGGCAACCCACTATTCAAAAGGTATCATGCATAATTTAGAAACTAATGTCGCTACACATACACAGTATATACCTTTAAATATTAAAGTTTGTATTGGCTTCCAGTCTAAATGCAATTCTAGATATCAGAGTTAAACAATAAAACTCACACTGAAATGATCCTTTGTTTTTAGCAAAAAAGAGAAGCTGCTACAGTCAACAGCTGCACAAACAGAAGATGTCACTAGTAGGAACAGACTGGCAGAGTTTCCCCTACAGTTACAACTCTGTATGATTTCAAAAGTTATTTACCGTGACTTTGGGTTCTTCAGTATCACACACCAAAGTAAAGCATCCATTATTCTTATATCTCAGAAATAATACTAAGATCCCAAACTATTCTTAAAAATCCACATAATAAAATCCATACCGACAATATGTTAAGCAACAGACTTTGGCAATATTTCAATCACATTAGTATAGAAATCAAAGGAAAATGTCTGGCATAGCGGACAACAAAATGTCATGAAAAAAATCAGATTTAGTTACATCATCTGCTACTATTCCTCAGTTAATTTATCCCATGATATTCCTCAGAATTAGTGCTTAGTTGCTCTGGATTTGCAAATCTACATTCTCAGTGATCAGAAATTTTATAGCAAGGAGTTACTACGTAAAACATATATGGAATAAGTCTAAACAGCATAGAACAAAGCCTAATTATTCTTACACAACTATTTGCATTACAAAAAAAATCTACAGAGTAAAAGTATCTTTCAGCAATTATTTCAGAATTTTCCAAATTTAGTGAAAAAATCATAATTCTAGATCAGTATTTGAAAAAGTATTATAACTTTATATTTTAGCATTTATTGAAACACATGTCAATAATAAAACTACTTTGATGTGAACAATCTAGAAAGGCCAAGAATTTATCAGATCTTTAAATTATAAAAACTTGAAAATCTATATAATTCAGTAAGTAGGCATTAAGCACATGTTCTGGAAAGGGCAGTGTACTAGACTGGTTTAGGAAAAATGGCAGCATTACTATGAAGCACAGATCAGCAGGAAATGCCACTAAACTCCAAGACAGACCTCCAAAAGAGCACAAATAATTTTCCCAGATTAAGCAATAGAAAAATGACACCCACTTAAAATCAAAACTGAAGTAGAATATAAGGCACTCTCCCACACTGAAATTTCAGTACGTACCACACACCTACAGAAAAAAAAATATGACCTTGAAATGCAAATCAAAACCACTATGAGATACCACCTCACACCTGTGAGGATGGCACACATTAAAAATACAGGCAACAACAAATGCTGGAAAGGATGTGGAGAAAAAGGAACTCTTCTACACTGCTGGTGGGAATGTGAACTGGTCCAACCACTATGGAAAGCTGTATGGCGATTCCTCAGACTGCTAAACATGGAGCTT